>CABFOV010000186.1:14424-25869 GCA_902141375.1 Timema poppense | reverse complement strand
GGGGGGGGGGGAGGAATTATTAAAATCCCAGAAAAAAAGTTTTATCCCAATCTGTAAAATAGTTTCGGCTCTGGCCCGAGGTACAGACAGATGGCATTGAGGAAATAACTTTTTTGGTTTTATGGGGTCATGAAACGTCGACATTTATCAAAATCTTGAGTTCTATTTTCTTGATGATCACAGTACTTTCTCTTCGAGGTGTCGAGAGAAAATAAAAAGTATAGCTTGTAAATAAATTAAATAAGTGTCTTATTTCTCAACCAGATAACCTTCTCATGGCATTGTTGAGTAAAAATTGAACAAGGTATTGTCTTCAAAGATGTTAAACTTTGATAAGATCAAGAGTTAAACTACAAGAGTCAAAGGTTAATGTAGAGATTGTATTATCACTCATAAATACTAAGTGCGTTCTCTTGAAGATCCTCTTTCTAAAACTACATTAGGAGTCCGTGACAGTATGAGATAAACAATTCCATTCTTCAAGATCAATTTTGTAAGTATTATGTTTTGTTTTAATTGTGTTATTTTGGAATGTATTAAGTGCTTGGCCTTGGCCGATTTCTAAAGAGTAAGTTAACTGTGCTACAGTCGGTGTCCAATGATCTCTGTAAGAATTTACTTTAAACAATGGAATATCAAGTGAAAGAGTAAGTGAACTGTGCTACAGTCGGTGTCCAATGATCTCTGTAAGAATTTACTTTAAACAATGGAATATCAAGATTGGAAACCATGAGTTGTAAATAATTGAAACATTCAAGTACCTGGGAAGTCTAATGACAAAAGATGCCTACAGCACCAACAAAAATTAGGTCAAGCCATTACCAAGGAAACTTTTAATAAAAAAAAAGAGCTGACCAAAAAGTTTAGTTTGGAACTGAGGAAGAAACTGATAATGTGATACGTTTGGAGCATCACACTGTAAGGAGCAGAAACTTAAATTCTCAGGAATATGTAAAAAAAAATACTTGAGAGCCTTAACATGTGGTGCTGGATAAGACATGAGAGAATCAGGTTTACAGACAATTATGAAATCATAAGTGTGAAGAGAATATCTTTGGGTGTGATTCTTCGGTTCAAAGTAAATTGTATCAAACATTTCCTTATGATAAAGTGTCCTTCGCATGACGTCATAGAAGAAAAGGTTGAGGGAAAGAGGAGCTTAGGTAGAGGGAAGATTCAAATATCAGATGACTTAAAGGAAATAAGAAAATACTGTGAGCTAAAGGAGGAGGCAAAGGGCAGGATGCATCGGTGGTCTAAATTCACTGACAAAAGCACTGTATCTGTTGTAAGACAGAACACCTAAAAATAGAATGTCCAACACCTCCAGTGAGAATTTGCTTAAACCATGCACAGAACCTTTTGAAAATATTTGCTTAAGACGATACACAACTATTTCTGTAAGATTTTTAATCAGACCAAATCAACTTACTCTTATACTCGTACATGTTTCGTCAGACAATTTTAACCCACTTGGACACACTTATCTCCATATGATCTCAACCCTTTTCGATACACTAAACCTCAGGACATGTCAACCATTTCTGAAATATTTTGCTTCGCATGATGTCAACTTTCTGAGAGACTTTTCTTTGGATGATGCTAGCCCTTATTGAGATAATTTAGTTCAAATCTCTTTAAAGGCTTTGTACGTGTGGTATGAATCATAGATTGATCACTTTTCAAGTATAAACCTAGGCATTAAAAGTTCCACTCAAGCTAAGCGATAAAAATAATGATGAAACCAATTTAGCACCCGTTTCGGAGTCTGCATCGTCTAAAGTGCTACTATTGCAATAGACGGGATTACCAATAACGGGGAGCTCAAAGTTCAAATCTTGGTCTGGTGTACTGAGGGGTATTCCCTAATGGGCTATAGGGTGTGGTGACGAAAATAAATATAGATAACTGGAGAGAAAGAAAAGAAAGAGTGATTAAAACTCCAAACTCACATTAAAATTTTCTAATTATTGATTTATATTCAATCTCCACCCAAAAAAAAACTTTAGAGATTTAAATGGATTTGACAAATATACTCGCTATAAAAATATAGCACCCCTAACAACACTAACTAAAGTTTGTACTTTATTTGAGCCCCTGCCAAAAAAATACAAGACCAAAAGCTTACATTTATAACAAAACTATCCGCAATTAACAAATGTTGCTGATATGCGAGATATTTTACATATTCAAAATAAGATATATATATAAAAGTCTTCACAAAAACAAAGTGATTCAAATTTCAAAGACAAATATAAGCAGTCATTTGATTTAGCGTAGATAGACTAGTAGAATAAAGTCATTGTCTTTGAATGTAAATACATGTCTGACGGACTTCAATTCGTCTATATATTTGAAGATGAGAAGTATATATTCGTAATTTATAATAATAATATCGCGAATCTGGGCTACATAATTAGTAGCCCATTTTGTCGAAAGGTTATCCAGTACTAATGTACCGTTGCCTATGTGACTCCCTAATGTAATAATAGTACATACTTTCCGTGGAGGCGCTTTCCATGTCCCTATCAGATGAGGTGAAGATGATAGTGAGTATGAGGATGTGGAACCAGCGGAAACGCTCAAACCCAACTTAAGCCGAGTTAATCAAATGCTGGTTGCCGTTGGGGTAGATTACCTTTAGAGTAAAAATACCTAAGGTACCAGCCAAGAATCGAACACTGGAACCATTGGTTCTAAGCAAGGTTCCCTGACCACTAAGCCACGAGGGCGGTAATTTATAGTGTAACATTTCTATACGAGACATTTTGGTTCAACTTTCTCATATTTATTATCATATCATTTTTTTTTAAAACCACTAAAAAACAGAAAACAATGTTCTAATTGGCTAGATGAGTTAATGTAAACATGTTAATAGTGCCAAAAAAATAACCTTGGAAAAAACAATTAACTTGAATCGAGATATAAATTAAATTTATATAAGATATATAATCTGTGAATAATGTAGATTCCCTATTGGATAGTAAAAATATGATATAAGTAATACAATTAATTCATTGTTTGTATTTCTTCTAGAGCTGAGGAATAAATATGTCACTTGTCAGTGGAGATTCGGTCACACCAACGTGGCTTACCAAGGACTTCCTTCAGAGAATACTGAGAAAATCAGAGGGCAACTCGAGTTTATCAGTCATCGAAAGCAGCACAAAGGACGTTGCTGGAAAAGGAGACCACTATGCCAGCACAATGTATAAAGTAGCTGTTGATATAAAATCTGACACCAACGAGAAAAGTAAGAAGTCAATTATTATTAAGGTACTTCCAATTTCTGAAGTTTCTGCGGATTGGATTGGGAGCAGTAGTTTGTTCCCTACAGAAATAAAAATGTTCAGTGAAACTCTTCCAAAAATGTATAATATTTTCAAAGAGGTCAATCCCAGTAAGTTTAAAAAATTTGGGGCTGATTGTATTTATTTCGAAGAAAAGAAACCTTTCATGCTTATCTTGGAAGACATCTGTTTGAAAGGTTTTCGTCTGGCTGAGCGACGCAAAGGTCTAGATCTGGACCACTCTGTTCTTGTATTAAAATCATTAGCAAGGTTCCACGCCGTTTCTGTCGCTCTTCATGAAAAGGAACCTAATTTTATAGAAAGCTTCGAGGAGAACGGGTTCATTGAAGAAATTATTGCTCCAGAAATGGATAAAATGATTTCTTCTTCCGTTAACGCAATTGCAAAAAACGTGGAATCGTGGCCAGATAGTGGACCGAGGTACGCCGAAAAATTGAGAAAATGCTTGCTCAATTTTAGAGAGAAATTTTTGGATGTAATGAAACCAAAAGGCAATCCTCTTAATGTGTTAATCCATGGAGACCTCTGGTTGAACAACATGATGTTCAAATACGATGATGTATCTGGAACTGTCGAAGACGTAATGTTCGTCGACTATCAGCTATGTTGCTTCACGTCTTTTGCACTGGACCTTCAGTATTTTATCCACACAAGCCCGATGGATGTGGTTCGTAAAGAATATACTGAGGAACTGCTGAAGACGTATTACGATGAACTCTGTGACACACTTGTGTCTTTAGGCTGCGGTCACAAACGCATAACGTTTCAAGAGCTTCAGGAAGAATATGAGCGTAAAGCATTTTATGGTTTTTTTTCTTTGGTTACTGTACTTCCAATCGTAATGAGTGACCCTGAAGACGCGATGGATATGGATAAACTAATTCAAAACGGGGACGATGGAGAAGGCAACCTTAAACGTGTCTCCAATAAAGATTACATTTCCATTTTGAAAAGGTCGCTTCCAATATTTGAGATGAAAGGTTTATTTTAATTCTAACTATTTGATTTGATTGAATTACACAAAATAAAAAAGGTGACTCTAAACCATTAAGTTCGTCTACTATTTGAAGACATATAATAAACCAAAAATTATTTTTAGATTTTTTAGAGCTTAATTTGGATTTTACAATTCTAAGTATGTCATATTTGAATAATTTATCTATAAATACCACTCTGAAAAGGCTGATTGTAAAATTTTATTTTTAAGTATAATTGACTTAATTATTTCTTAAAATTTAACCCTTTTGTAAAAATGGAAATTCTTATCTTCTCATAACAAAAAATTTGAATGTTAAACTTAATTTGAATAAATAAGTTAAAGTAAAATATAATTTTTGTGTTTAACAAACTGATTTATACTACAAAAGGAAATAATCAAAACTATCATAAAAGTTTTGAACAATCTAGATAAATATTTGTAATTGAATAAATATGTCCTAATTCTTAAATTTTAAAGAATACTGACTATACGTTTTAATATTTTTGTGTTCCCTTGAATACACCAATTATAGTTCTTTAATAAGAAGCCACGTGACAATACATAATTACACATAAAATAGATTAAATCAACTTTCCCTAAGGTAAACCGAGGTAGAGGTTATTCATTTTTTTTTAAGATTTGTTTAGCTTGAAATGTTGTATTTATAATTTAGGCTTAGTCAAAATAAGCACCAACCTAATTAAGAATAAAATTATATATTTAATGTTTTCATCAATTTTCTGTACATGTAGGTATACATAAACTATCCTACCATATGTTGTATCTACACTACTCTAGCCACCATTTTTGTTTTCTAAAAACAACTCAAAGTCGTTTTCGTGCTCTACCTTGGTAGTTGTAGCCAAGTAATTCGTAAAAACTCGCCTATAGTGGGATTCTTATTTCAGATTGGCAAGATATAAATGTGTCAGTGACTTAATTATTATAGTATCCCAATTAATTTCAAATTAATTTCTTGATGCTATAGGGGGGGAAATGGGAACTGTGTTATATCTATAATCGGGGTAAATAGTTTCCTGTGGACTTATTTCCCCCCCCCCCTTTTTTTTAACAATCTAATTATTATTAGCACCGCGTCTTACTACCCGTTCGGATTATACGCACTTACACTAATGTGTAATGGTAGGGTGATTGTGAGATTAAATGAAGGACCTACACTTTAACTTGGAATCCGAGCCACGGTGGAGGCCTGGCATTCCTCACATTCACAAGATGTCTTGTCAGAGGTGAAGGAAGGGTTTGGTAATCAGATAAATCTGTGCCGGGACCGAGGCTTGAATCCTGGACCCCCAGCACAGGAGTCCGACACCTTACCCCTAGACCACCAGGTCACCAACAATTTAATAAAGTGACATCGTGCAAACCAGGCATTTTTTCATCATATCTATCAGTCAGCAAGAAAGTTAAAAATAATCATAATGAGGACCAAAAATTCACACTTATATAAAGGGTATTAATAATAAATGCCAGTGTATAAGTACTATAGAGAAACATCATACCAATAAATTATTGGGGCAGCAGTCTCTTTACGTGCCGTAAGTTTTTCAATAACTAGATATTTTCTATTATTTATTTCAAAACTTGATGAGACTGGACATGGCTTTTTAGAAGGAGCAAAAAAAAAGTTGAATTGAAAGTGATTTTGAAATTGAAGCTAATTATAAAGTCCCATACATTAATAAAGCACCTCGTTTTAAGTAAATTTAAATAAAACTAAGGGTGTTATATCATAGATCCATTAAAAAAATAGACTATTTGTACAATTTTACTTAAATAAAATGAATCAACTATAAAATTGTAATTTTCATCAAGGTATTAGGCCAAGATCCTTCATTGTTTATAAAAAAAAATCCTCTAGTAAAGCCTAAATAAGTCTCGTGAAATCAGAACTCTATAAACTTTTTCAAACAAGCCAAAAGGTAAAACTCAATGATGAAAATAAATACTAAGGGTCAAATTGAGCAATTTTAAAATATAATCATTGAATATATTATGAGTTAAATCTAGAGATAAGTCTAATCATATATTCCTTGAAACCAAATTTCAAATAGGAATCTTAAGTTTTCTTTTGAATCTCGAATTCAAATTCCAATTCTCGAATTTTAAGACATGTAGCCTACAGTTTCATTTAAAGAGAAAATATTTAAGAATTTAATTTAAAATGTTATTTAAGGATACTGAAACGTAACAGGTTGTGTGTCATATTTACTAAGTCATAAACAATAAGGATCTAAAAAATCAGTTAATTTATTATATTAATACGATTTTGTCCTTTTTATGTAATTTTGTTACTTTTTAAAATAATAATGTTTATATAATTTCGTTTAACAATCACTTAAAAATTGTATTCAAAGTCAAGGTTTTCATAATTGTATTCTAGTAGATATATTTTGGATATTTATTACGAATCTCGAATTTTTTGAATAACATAAGATTTGAGGGATTCATGAAATCAAGGATTCTAGCTCTAGACTTAAATAATTTCCCTTTAGAGCGTTACAGTGTACACTGTAGTATATATCCATTGTATAACCAAAACTCCTTTCAACGCACACAGATGGATATAGCTCAAGTCTGTAGAGGAGAGGAACCAATCAACCATGACCTGTATGTATATAGTCGGAAAAGAGCGACAGCTGATATCCTTGAGCTCTCTCGTTGATGATAATGATGATAATGTTCGTATGGTCCTTTACGATTGTTTATTTTTTTTATTCTGCTGCTTTCTTAATGATAAGTTTCGCAATAAGGAATTATATTTCTTGGAGGCTGGTATTTAGAACTGTCATGCCTTTCTTGCATGGAGTCAACTTCATCACTGCTCTCTATCGCACAGTGGACCTTGAGTCGACCTTGAAATAGTACAACGTAAACAATCGTCTGAATATATACATATCTAGTTTTTTGTTCTAAATGTAATACTCGTCCATGTGCATGTATGCTTTTATCATGATTAGTTGCAGACGCTGGTGGCTGAAAGTTCATGAACTAACTAACTAAGCTGTTGTGTTCGTTAATGAGCCCCACATGGCCAAGACACGGAGTAAGGGAGAAAGGGATAACTTAGCACTATTTAATGATGTAACAAACTGAAACAAGGAAGAAAGAGGATGTTGATATGAGCTATAATAGGTAGGACTGTACGATTACTCGAAAATTTGAGTTTTATTAGCTGCTCGAAATATACCCGAGGATTTTTTTACAAAACTCGAAAAATTTTAGTAGAATTTTCGATTTCTTAATTGATTTTATTCAACATTAAGATATTATTACTCCATACCAAATAGATTATCAATATTTACCTTTATCTTTTATTATTATTATTAGCACCACATCTTACTTCCCGTTCGGGTTATACGCACTTACGCTAATGTGTAATGTTAGGGTGATTGTGAGATGAAATGAAGGACCTACTGTTTAACGTGGAATCCGAACCAAGGTGGAGGCCTGGCATTCCTCACATTCACAAGATGTATTGTCAGATGTGAAGGAAGGGTTTGGTAATCAGATAAATCTTTGCCGGGACCAAGGATTGAACCCCGGCCGCCAGCATAGCAGTCTGACACCTTACCCCTAGACCGCCAGGTCACCATAACTTTTATCTAAATTTTAAAAATGCACAAATTTAATAAATACATTTTGAAATCCAAATTTTGGTGATTATAATTTTTTCCGCAAAAAAAAATATATAAAAGAAATTTACTTTATACTTATGATTTATAACTGTATCTATAACAAAAATTCAACTTGAAATATTGTTAGTAAAAATTTTGCTTTATATTATTTTAACTCTGAAAATCTCGATGTTTTCATTTAAAATCGATTATAATTCGACTCGATATGAAAAATGACTGCTCTTACACCTTTAATTTAAGAAAATAGTTTTATTTTCACGGAAATACGCAAGAATTTGTTAATTTTAAGTAAATTATTTACTAGTGAAATACAGTGAAGTATCGGCATCACTTACAGTTGTTTTTTTAACAATAACGAGACGCACAGGAACGCATGGAAGTTGCTTATTAATTTATCTTAAAAGGTTCTCTCCAAATTGGAACATCAAGCGGTCGTACGTGAGAGTGGTTCTTTCACCACTATTTCTCGGGATCCATCTTTCGTGGATGATATCCCACCCTTGCTCTTTCACTTCCTGTCAGTCGGCTTGATATGTCAGTTTAGTAGTGGTTTTTACAAATTAATGAAAGCAGATTGATTCATTGGGGCTTTTAATGATTATGGTAGATTTGTGAGGCTGTTATCTTAATTATGTCAATGAATACACGCGGGGGCGGCTTGGTGTCGATGTACAGTAGCCACATTACTTCTTTGGTGCTGACTGACAGCTCACAGCTGACAACTAAAAGCTTTGAAAAGTTACCAGACCAAATTATGTACCCCTACGCCGAACCATATGATCTGCAAAAACATGTGTTTAGCAGCTGTCACTTTTGATGGTCAAAATTTATGTATATATATAAATGTTGACTGTCAGTCAGCTGTGAGCTGTCAGTCAGCACCAAATAAGTCATGTCGCTACTGTAGTAGGATTCTTCTTTAAATAAAGGTTTATAAAATACAAATTTTGTTCGTGGTCTACGTTGATAGAATGTTTCTATACTATAAGTTAAGTCAAATTGTATTGGTATTGAAATATAGGGTGATTCGAAACTCTATAGACAAATTTAATGGGGGCTAAGGAACACTAACCAAAATATTTATCTTTTAAAAATGTATGTCCTCTGACATCACCCTTAGGTGCTAGCGGGCACTTTTTTAGAACTGCATTTTACTACCCATTATTTACTATCTACGCTCGTATTTTTAGGGACCAGGAAGGCAAGGTGAGTGGAAAACCATTTTGAAAAAACATCCCTCGGTACACCCGACTGAGATTGGAACCTCAGTATCCCCTTCATCGGCAGTTTAGTATACTGCGAGAGTAGCGCGTTAGTCATCCGGCCACTAAAATGGGTTAAACACAATAGTAATACTAGTTATTTTATTGATAAAATTTCCTTTAAAAATTGGTGGTGTGCCTTGAGCATTTTAAAGCCTTATTCAGTGTGCCGTGAGTTTTAAAATATTGCCAGAGTGGAATAACGCAAGGTAATTTTGCCACGTTTCAGGGTACACGAGAGGTTTCTGAATAGCGAGGCCTCTGGAAGATGGAAATCATCTTTAATTTACGTATATAGCCGTATGAAGTATAATATTAGTAAATTTAAAAATTAAAACTGATCATGGTGATTGAACTAGGGATCCTCTTATTGGCGCATTGATATATAAAAATAATACAAGCAACTTTTGTAAACGGGTGACCTGGTGGTTTAGGGGTAAGGTGTCGGACTTCTGAGCTGGGGTCCGGGGTTCAATCCTCGGTCCCGGCACAGATTTATATGATTACCAATCCCTTTCTTCACCTCTGACAAGACATCTTGTGAATGTGGGGAATGCCAGGCCTCCACCGTGGTTCGGATTCCACGTTAAACTTTAGGTCCTCCATTTCATCTCACAATCACCCTACAATTACACATTAGCGTAAGTGCGTATAACCCGAACGGGTAGTAAGACGCGGTGCTAACAATAATAATAATAAACTTTTGTAACTGACAGATACTGTTTTTCCTACAAGAATTTTACTGTTGGACACACTTCCCTACTTGTGTCAGAGAGTTATAAAAACTAAACCATTTTGACGATGATCTAACTAGAGTAGTGGCGCACTTAGACGGTAGGAAGGGGCTGAGCACTTATCTATCCCAAAACCACCTCCCATTTCATCCCTCAAAATCTCAAATTAATTTAATGGATAACACAAACATGAGAAAAACATTTATAATCTAGATCACTAAAGAGATATGTCGATTACATACACTACATTTTAAGACCAGCTTTACGACTTGATATTCTAAATTATTAAATAGCACACCTAAAAAGTACATCCAACACACCTAGGTTGAAGAAAAGAGGAGAGAAATAATAGCTTTGTTATAATAAATGTCTCCTTCTCTAACTATATTTCTGGGTATGCCACTGAACTATAATCGTATCAACACATGAATAGCCATTTTATAGTTTAAATACTTATTGAATCTATTTTAATACGTGAACATGTAAACACAGAATATTTAAAAATTACAAAATGTATTAATAATAAGAGAAATCAACATTCCATATGAACTACTGCATTTGTTAAGTTATAAATTAATATTGGTGGCTTAAAGATATTCCCATTTAGGTAAAAACTATTGCGATTTCTAAAGAATAATTAAATCTCATATACTTTAAATCAAATATATTATATTTCATTTTCTTATTATTTTTAACTAAACGGAATTTGACGACTCATACGAAGGCCTTGTAATTGTATGATACTTAATTAGGTTAATGTTACTGATAAGAAAAATATTTTAGATCAAATAAAAAAGACAGAACTAAAGTAGTTTACAAATAAATCGAATAATCAGTCAAGGTATTGTCTGTTTGAAGAATGAAAATGTAATTTTGTTATCAAGTAGAACAATTGAACTTTACTTACACCATATACTTTTGTAATAAGTGAGTATACAAGCCGAAGGTTGGTCCTGATGTTTTACCTCATTTATCTGGAGCAGCACGCACACTCGTCCCATTGGCTGGTTTTATACTTGTGTATAAATAACTACTTTAAAAAAGTATTAGGCTTTATTTCACAAGAAAAGTCACTGAAACTTTCTAAAAGAGTACGATCGTTAAATTCATTAATGTTCGCATTACTCGTCGAAACACAGAGGTACTCAGATTTGACCTGTTTTGTATTAGGTGACTTAGTTTTATTTTTATGTATTTAGAACCACGTCTTACTACCCGTTAGGGTTATACTCTTAAGTACTAATTACACTAATGGATTAGGAATTGGGTAGGTTGAATTTAGAGGAAGTGAACCCGCATTTGCGTGGAGGGAGAGTTGAAAACCATTTAGGAACCCCCCCCCTCCCCAGTTCACCCGACCGAGATTAGAACCTTGATCTCCCCGTCCTTGGCAGTAGAGCTCAACACGACTAGCGCGTTAGCTAACTACGTCACTGAGGTGGGTTCAATTTTATTGAAGCTGATATATAAAAAATAGGGAGAAGAACACTGTTTATGGGGGGG
>CABFOV010000186.1:0-14401 GCA_902141375.1 Timema poppense | reverse complement strand
GGGGGGGGGGGGGGAATTAAATTCCCAGTGTGTTATTGTTATTATTATGTGTTCTAACTTTCGTTCGATGCGTTGTTTTGTCCAAATTTAGTTCTCCCGCGTGTCCACTTACCAGCTTAATTTTTTTATATTTGTATTAAGTCTAATAAAATGATGCACCCTAATCCAATGTTCACTAAACGCCTTAAAATTCCCCATTGATTAAACTTCATAAACTAAGCTCAGTTAAAATGTCTGCCTAACAATATAGTCCACATAGAACCTTTTCTTTTTTATCAACGTGTCTTAGTACCCGTTCGGACTTACGCCTCACGGAACACTGGTGTTTGACTCGCTACATGTGTTAAATGACAAAAAACTATATTTATATTAATTTCTTGGTACACAATTGACTTAAAAACATGTAAACACTGAATTAGAATTAAATTATTTATGTGCTTATAACCTATACAGGTATTAATAGGTGGTGATAAAAAAATATAGGCCTATATATTTATGAATGAACCTTTTTATTTCTGAATGATTTCTCAGGCTTCCTTTACACAAATATGGGTACATTATATAAATCTATATTCCTAATTTATATTTCATTAACGTAATGAAAATATATATAAAGTTTAAGCCACTACTAAGACTCAGTGGGAAATATCATATTTCAATTTGTTATCTCGTTAATTTTTCTGCAGGTACTAACTTATATAGGCTTTGAGCCAAAAAGCGTTTTCAAATCTAGCCTGGAGGACTAATTATTTCTTAGTAAACGTATTGAGAGACGCAGACAAACCAGTTTAGTAGTTGTGATCAATAGACATTAGCGTCAAGGGTGTCACAGGGAAAATAATTTAAGCACAATGTACAGTGTATCTATATACACAAAAATAGAATGATAAACATAAAAAAAAGTATCATCGCTCGTTAAGGCCAAACTCCAACGCGAAATAATTAGTACTCTTTTCACCAGTTCCTTTCTTACTAAGATTAAACTATTGAGCGATCTTCTACCTAGAGTACAGGATTTGTTCAGCGAAGCAGCTCCAGGAAAAATACGAATACATTGGAGGTAAGGGTTTCTACACTATTAATAGCATGCAATACATTTTAATAACGGAAGATCAAAATATAATAGAAAACCAACTAACCTATAAGCGTAAAGCACTTGACGTATAATACAGTATAGCTGTCATGGTGACACTCTGAAGATACAACACCAAAAGAGTTGTGGTTCCCGAACGTGATACAACATTCGTAGAGTCGTTTCGTGAAAATGTATATTCTCAAAAGAATTACAATAAATACCATGGATTGAGTTAAAGGGTTATGGCTTGGTTTTGTTGGAAGATATTGCGGTAAATTCTTCAAAAGTGTTGACACCATCCAAGAAGACTTAATAAATTTAATGAAACTCCAGGCAGCGTCATCAACATTCTAGTTCAGGGAGACCTTCAAATTAACGACATATTGTTTAGGTAAAAATAGATTACTGGGGAGATGTAAGATATAAAATTCGTTGACTTACAGCTAATCCAGTTCATTCATCCTGCAACTATCTTCCCTATTTTAGTCCAACTAAGCATGGCTGATAATATCAAGGCAGAACTTACGCCGGATATTTTGAGAGCACACCACAAGGAGTTATTTAACACTGCGGAGGCTCCGGAAAGCCACAATAAAACTGTTTCTTTCCAAGCACCTATAGATGAATTCGTAAATAAGATGCTTTTTGAATTATATATTAAATAGGGGCCCTTCCAAACTTCTTTCCTGGCATAGCTTTTGATCCAAGTTTTTCTTCCGATAATGAAGACCATCTATATGCTTCTTAGCAACGAAAAGCACCCTTTATTTATCCTTTAAGATAGCACTCTTGCCTTTTATGGTTCCAAAGCTAAGGACATAATGTAATAGCGTACGGCAAGGTAAGACTGCTGACTTTCAAACTTAAGGGAGTGCACATTAGTATTTTGAAGAAACTTCTACCAAAATTTGAAAGTAAACTGTTTTTGATTCATATACAAGGAAATGAATCTGCCTCCTTAAGGAGTTGATACTAAATTAAGAAGCAATATAACCAATACATTAGGACATTTTGTTAACGTGTATGCACCTCATATTAATAATTCATTCATCCATTGGAATATTTATTTTATGTTCAAGAAGTTTAACTACTATTATATATTATATAAACACAAACAATTTTAGATGCGTTTTTTATATATAACTGGTGTCAGTTTAAATGCCAGTAAGATAGATCAAGATACCTTATATAATATTTATTATTCTAACTTTATTTTTATGTAGTCTCATTAATTATTTATGAGAATATTTGCCTATATGATGTATAATTTTCTATGAACTGATATTCATAATATCACGCACCATTGTACATTTTTACAAGAGGTTTGACAGGAAAAGCTTGCCACGTGTTATATTTACATTACTTATATTAATTTATTTAGTTATTTATATTAATTATCTTAATTAAGCTCATATCAATTTTATTATTATTATTATTATTATTATTATTATTATTATTATTATTATTATTAGCACCACGCCTTGCTACCCGTTCGAGTTATACGATTATATAATAATTACGCTAATTGTTATAGGTGTTAGGGAGGTTATATTTATAGGAGCTGTACCCGCAATTGAGGGGAGGAAGAGTATAAAAGCAATTTGTAAAAACCACCCTCAGTACACCCAATTGAGATTCTAACCTCAATCTCCCCGTCATCGGTAGTCTAGTTCACTGCGAGAGTAGCGCGTTAGACCACGTGATCACCGAAGCGGATGGTGTTATATTGATTTGTATCATATTACAGAGGTAGGAGAACATATCCTTGAGTGCAAGCTCCTTGCTAATATGGAATGAAGGTAAAAAAGTTTGCTGGGAATAAAAGAGTGGCATGTGCGTGTGTGTATGTGCTTTAAAACAAACAAAAAATAAAGCCTTTCTCAGAACTAGTTGGAGAGATTCGTGTGTTGGTGAGGATAACAGCTACCAGTGTGTGTGTATATATATGTACAGTACATCTATGTATATATATACACACACACATAAATATACGTATATATATATACACTGGTAGCTGTTATCCTCATATATATGTATGTATATATATGTGTGTATACATATGTTATCTATGTATATATATATGTGTATATATATATATGTTATCTATGTGTGTGTATATACACATATATATGTGTGTATATATACACACACTGGTAACTGTTATCCTCATATATATATATATATGTATGTGTGTGTGTGCTCCTAAGGGTGTTATAGGTACACATGACTAGGATGATGATTATTATTATTATTATTATTTGTATTTTACCGCTTTGTTTGTGTCTTGTCATTTAAATTCCATGAGGATGGGAAAGGATGTGTGCATCTATTTAATACAGGATCTCGGTGAAAGAAACGACACAAAAAATAAATTAGGTTAATCTTGTAGTGTCGAATCGGGTCATGGAATAATTTTAAATACATATAGGAAGTAAGAGCGGGGTTATAGTAAAGTACAAGGGTATCCAACTTAAAAAGTATCCGAGGGCCACCATTGGGTCCACAAATCTAGTTGTGGGCCCCATCATAATCGGTTAAGGGGGTGGAAGGAAATAGGAATCACGTGTGTACATAAGTTACTATTAAAATAGAACCCACCTCGGTGGCGTAGTTGGCTAACGCACTAATCGTGTTGAGCTCAACTGCTGAGTACGGGGATATCGAGGTTCGAATCTCAGTTGGGTGAACTGGGGGTGGTTTTTCCTAAATGGTTTGCCACTCTCTCTCTCCACGCAAATGCGGATTCACTTCCTCTAATTCAACCTTCCCAATTCCTAATCCATTAGCGTAATTAGTACTTGAAGGGTATAACCCAAACGGGTAGTAAGATGCGGTGCTAAATAATAATAATAATAATAATAATAATATTAAAATAGAGCGCAATTAATTATGTTTATTATTGAATGAACATCAGTTGGAGCTTTCATGAATTTTTCACGTGCAAATAAAATATTCTCGTATCTAAGCTAAAAACAACCATTTTACTACAGTAGATAACTTTATCCAAGAAATCCCGTGGTCCGCAAAGAAAGAATAAAAAAAGACACCGTGGTCTGCCAGTTAGAAACCCCTGTAGTAAACCAAACAAAATTAAAACAGAAAAGATGTATTGAACCAAAATTACGTTTTAGATGTATGTTCAACGCACTACTCTAATGAAAATTGAGGGACAATGTCCAATGAACCATTGTCAAATCAGTCCGGGTAGGACTTCGGGACGTTTGCGTGACCTTCCCTGGTCGATCACATGGTCTCCAAGCCCCCTGATAAGATAATTAACTCAAACCGAGGCTTTAATCATAGAAGGACCGTGTAAGCTACAGTAAATAATTTATTGGGACTGAATATTCCCAAAACTCCGCGTATATTTTCAACGGTGTCTTACCATGTTGTATCAACAATAATGTTTCTTAGAAACTAGCTCTAAGTTATTGAATATTATGTGCGAATATGATAGAGCCATATTTTGCTAGGAATAGCTTTCTGAGTGGCCTTTTTTCCTACCAGAATCCTACTATATAATAGTATTCTGGTTGTATAAAAGGACTTCCATATGGTTATTCGGGAGGAAATTTGTCAATGAATAGCCCCTTTTTAGACACGCAAAATCGATTTATCTGGTAAATTTTACCCATTAATATTATTTGATCAGGTTAGTTATAAATCGAGGCCACATGCATCGTGGTATAGTGGTCATAGCACCTGGTTGATAACTTAAAGGTCCCGGGTTCGATTCCCAGCTGATACAGGAGGATTTTTCTCGAAAAGGGAATAATGACAATGGTCACCAAGGTTTAGTTAATTAGGCTTAGGTTAGGTTTAGATCATCCTTGGCTCTACCCCGTCATGCTTACTATCATCATCCTCTCAACTCGTCGGGACATGGAAATAGCCCCCACGGAAAGAATGTACGATTAGCACATTCGGGTTTCCCCTAGGCAACGGTGCATTAGTACCAGCTAAACTTTCCGCAAACTTGGCAACGAGTTATGTAGCTCAGACAAACAAGTCTTTATTATTATCATAATTATCATCATCATCATCATCAATTTATAGGTCATAATTATTTTTGTTATCAGCGTGAGGCCGCAACTTTAAAGAAAATGTAAATATTGTCCATTCATGATGATTTGGCTTTTTATTTAACATTAGTAAACATCCACAAATACATTTTGCTACTTTAGCAAAAAAAGGGGGGGCTTAATAGCAATGATTAACTTCTCTTCATGCAGTGACAAAGCATATTTTAAGGACGTATGAATACATAACTGTTTTTTACTAAGCTTTCATCTTTTGGAATAAACCAAGGTTAACAATTTTTTACACGCACCACATCTTAATGTCTAGGATACCCACAGCCAATTATATTAATCACTTAGGAGCGTAACAACAGTTAATTCATGTTAGTGTATATTTTATAAAGAATTACCAATAGTTAAATTATCATCTAGGCTATTATTATTATTATTATTATTAAAGGGACTGCTTTTCTCAAAATGAATTTTTTTCATTGCAAAATACCTGTATTTTTCTTCTCGTCCTTGAATATAAAAGTTTGTTATATTATATTTAAAAAGAAATCTTCTTTTTTTTACTCGCATGAATGAAAATAATCATTCTTTGTATTTTTATTTCGGAGTTTTTCCTTTAAATTTGGTGACCGTATTTAACTGTAGTTATATATATATATATGTATATATGTATATAAATGGCTTAGTAAATAAACCCTGAGGTGTATGCAAACTAGTATTACACACGAATATAGTCTGCTATCACAAAGGATTAACGGAATTATATAGCATGTTCGAACTGCATCTTATCAAAGAAATAAAGGCGCTTAAACTTGTTGTGTTTGAAGTCTAATTATCTCACTATTCCCAACGTAATTTAGTACTTTGGTTTTCCCAACTTCTCTTCCTTCTAATGTGACAGCTCTTTATTTAAGCTACCCTACGCATTCCTACGGCTTGACAGATATTCAAGAAATGTCGAACTGTTGGGGTCACCATCTGAAGAAAATTAAACTGTTTGTAGTGAAGCAATATTTAACTTACTTTAACCACACAAAAAAAGTTGTGTATACAAATTTCGAAAACAAAGTTTTTTTATCGCAATCCCAACATCCCCCCTTAAATGCCAGACTCATCTAAAGTGGTTTGCCATTGACGGGAAAATACGGATTCGAATCTAGGCTTGATATACTGAGAGTAATTTTATAAGAAATCATGACTCACCCATCCTGCACGCAAATGAGTGGGGTTTTTTACCCATAAACTATGCCTTAACCATACCTTTGAAATTATTGTAAATATGTGTATGACACGAACGGTTAGTGAAACGCTTTGCACAGATTATTTTTTAATCCTTATGTCGTTAAAGAGCCTCTTTTATCTTTCAACGAGCCAATAGCCTATAATATTCTTGAAAGCTCCTACGAAAATAATCCTCTACCTTACGGTCTAATTAACTTAACTAGTTTGTGTACAAGCTGACCTTGGGGATGGCTGCAGCTCAATTGGACGTGACCTTTGACATGGTCCAACACGTTATCTCATATTAGACTGGATTGCAGGTGACGGGGAGTTCCGGGTTCAAATCCTGCTCAGATGTACAGTACTTTGGATGGCTTATCCTAAATTAGTTCTCACTCTTCTTCCAAGCAAGTGAAGGTACTTTTCCTCTAATATTGCACCTTACTCCTCCCAAATCCAATAGCGTATTTTTTTTTATCACCGCATCTTGTTACAAGTTCGGTTTCTACACATATGTACGATACTAATTACGTTGATGTGTTAGGGATGAGAGAGGTTGTATTTAGGTATCGTGTACCCCCATTTGCATACCCTTATGAAAAACCACCACACTACGCTCTACTAGGATTAGGCCCTCTATCTCCTTGTCATCGGCAGTCTAGTCTTATTGCAAGACCATTCGGCCACCAAAGTGGGTCACTAGCGTAATTAATGTATATGTATATTCCAAACGTGTACAAAAAGCCGTGAAAAAATTTAATTGGATGAGACCTTGCTACAGACATCAACAAAGGAGCTAGGAGGAAATGTGGAGGGGCCGAGGTTAGCTTACTATAAAATAAACTTTCTAGACACTTCCAATATTTATAGAGCCCCGTCCATAACTCCCCGCTACACAAACTGTGGTTGTGGATCTTTGTGAGGTTATTCTTAGCACCGCGTCTTACTACCCGTTCGGACAAACTACGTGAATTTGTTAGGGATGAGGAAGGTTCAATAAAAGGGGGAAACATTTTTTTAGGGGTGAGGCCAAATATTTCCAGTGGAAAGGTAGACTGGATAGAACTAGCACAAGATATGTTACGTACTTTTGAAAGTGCAGCAATGAACTTTTATGTTCCTAGTGCCGTAGAGTAGAGTGAGTAAGTATTTGTTTGTAGATTATTGTTGAGATTAGAGGCCACGACCAACACACTCTGTAAGATTCCCCAACATAGATCATTCTAACATCGTAAATGTTTGGTGTGATTTAGAGTGCGTGAATCTGATTTTTGAGAGCTTGTTATAATCCTCTGAAAGGATTTGTTGGAAGGTTATTCTTCATATTGTGATGTGCGTTTACGTTCGCCCTCTTATCTTATGTTATCACATTTTTCTCTAATCGTCTTCTAGTGTGTCTGATTGCTATCTGAGAGTGTACAGATGACAATCGACGTGAGTCATGGTCACATATGAATATGAAGAATATGTTTCAGATCTGGTGTAGACTTCATTCTGTGTGAAAGTTGGTAAGTTTAGTGTTAGATTAACATATATGCTAAGTCTGATAGGGTTTCACGTCATTTAAGAGAGGTAAATACTTGCTTGTGTTTTTAAATCATTACAAAATAAATAAGTTTTTAATTTTTCCCACCATATACGAATATTAGTCAAACTTATTTAAATTAACTTTAAAACTATTGAAACGCTAAATAGATTGTTTAAAATATCAAGCGCAGCCAAAAAAAAAATTGTAACTACTATCAGTATATAAATGATATGCTTAAATCATTATTCATATAATTATTACACTTCTGGTTACGTGTGACTAAGCCAGGCTATTACTTTCAGTGAACGACACATCCAACAGAACTATATTAGTTTTCAATGTGTAACAAATAGCTTGCTCTAATTTTATATAGCTCCAGTTCATGTGTCAAATATTATAACGATACTTTTGGGAGTCTATAAATAATCTATTATTTAACATTGAAGCTTAATATTAGTTTTAAAAATAATTTATAATTTTTTAAATCAATAAAATATGACGATATTGGTTTATAAATTTAGTGAGATGAGAGAATTTTTATAATTCGTATTAACTAATTTACAAAAATCAAATACATTTAACATCAGTGGTCGAGAAGCCTAAGACGTTAAACTAACATTTCACAGGGATCTGGGTTTGAATACTTGTTGAGTATGAGCAGTGTATTCTACGTGATATGTCCATACAATCCACGTGTTAATAAGGGTGCATTTTCTACTACACACACTGCTCATCCCTTCAATTTGATTAAAGTTTTTAGTGATTATTTTATTAAAATCTCAATAAACAATAACAATGGTAGCACCAGGGTAGTGGTCAACACATTTGACTCTGATCCAGAAGACTGGAATTCGATACGTCCAATTTCTTGAGAGTTATTTTTCTGAAAATACCTTATTTTTACATCACTGCGCGTCTTACTACCGGTTCAGGTAATTCGCATATACGGTAACTACTATAATAAAGTAGGGATGAGTAAGAAAGCATTTTAGAGGTAATCTACCCGAATTTGCGTGGAAGGTGAGTGGAAAACTATTTAGGATAAACTACCCCCTGTAGACCTAAACAAGATCCTAACGCCTATCTCTCTGTCTTCAGCAGGTCAGTCTAACATGAAACTGACGCCTTAGACCATTCGGACACTGAAGGGAGTCTCAAAATACTGGTTCTCCATTCGTTTAATATAGGGTTTACTCCCTTAAAGTGTAGCTTGTAGGTTTTGTTTATTATATTACTATATTATTATCATTATTTGTTGTTAGCATTAAGAAAAAATATATTTAGCCCCTAAATACAGAATAATTTATAACTTTACGTAATATTTTGAGGAGACTATTAGGAAAATCATTATTAATCAAATATATCAATACATATTCTGACATCATAGTTCAGTGGGAAGTTAATAAACCAATCTTCTTACCCAAGGATCTTGTTTCAAATTTCCATATTACTGTTGTAAGAAACTGAATTAGATATATGCAGATTGGCTGTTATGATTGTTCTCAAATAAATAAAGAAAATATGCTGGTACAAAGGCATGTCCATAAACCTATCCCAGCGCTGTATATTTATTATTAGCTATGTGTATAAAGATAATGCTGGCAAATTATTTCTGTTGGGAGTAAATAGAACCTTGGAATCAACGTATCTGTGTGATCAGTGATCACAATTATCAGTTGATAGTGATCGACTCGAGGTTTCAATAGAAAGATAGCATATTATATAAGTAATATAGAACATGATAAATCAAAACCAAATGGTGAAATCTTAAATTCTTGCAGAGGAATATTTGTCACGTCACATTACACAAAACTGGGGCAATTGGGTCCAGACATTAGCCCAACATCCTTTGTCCTACTTCGTGTTCACAGGAACACTCATGAGGCATACTGTAGAGTCCATCGCTTTATGAGATAAAGGATTCTCAGCAATGATACATTTTTTGTATCTCCAGATTTGACGTCATTGTCGTGTTCATAAGAGAAAACACAAAATTATGCCATTGGGGCATCACGGCTAATTTTCAAAGAACGGTGTAAGCTCAAAAGATTAGACTGCCGAATACAGTTAGATCGGGGTTCCAGTCTCGATGGAATGTACTGTAGATGTTTTTCCTAAATGGTTTTCTACACTTTCTTTCCACGTGAATGCAAGTAAACTTCCTCTAAATTCAACCTTACATATCCTTAACTCTTTGGCTTAATTGGTGGATATGTTTATAGCCTGAACAGGTAGTAATATGCAGCGCAAAGAAAGCAGGTTAAGTTGAAGATTAGGACGTAATTGTTTCACGCAATCTTTTTTAGATTCTCCATCTTGAATTTCTGACGCGTTCATTACGTCATGTCCTCTCCTTAAGGTGAAGCAGAAGGTAGCGCGATTCATTTTACAGTTTTTATAGAATTACATTTTTTGGCCGAAATAAATCAAATATGTCTCCAGTAGCAACATAGAGTTGAGTTTTCTGCACATGCTTGTATCAACAGATCTTGAATATCTGTCATGGGTGTCCTGGAATTTTGTCAAAACCATTTAAATAAAGATTAAAAAATTTGACAAAATTCTAGGACACCCTTGGCAGATATTCAAGATCTGTTGATCTTAGCGTGTGCAGAAAACTAATCTCTATCTTGCTACTGGAGAAATATTTGATTTATTTTGGCCAAAAGATTGCAATTCTATGAAAACTGTAAAAAATACTTGCGCTCCTTTCTGCCGCACCTTAATGCTATATCTTGTAAACACTGAATATTATCTCGGAAAACGGCTTGCCTAGTATTGGTAAACAGCGTTGTCTTTTTCTTGTTTTCGTAAGGTCAATCTTCCCTTAGGTATAAGACAAGTCTCGCAACGCTGGTTTGTCGATGTTGTCAGTAGATATTATTCACCCCGGAACCTTCCGACATAACTGAAAACTAGGAAATTTACCAAGAATTAACAGAGAGAGTGAAGATAAAGCTTTTCTTCATAAGACCTGTAGTTCCTTTAACAATGATGTCAGGTGTATTGTGCGTTACCGTTAAAGTAATAAATTAGTTACTATGCATAATGACCGGATATTTTCCAAAGTAGCTGATATTAGAGGTTAATGTGATTAAATACACACAATTTATTTATTTTTACTGGTTATTTTACATAAACACAAAAATTGTTTGGTTGACGTGTTAGATTATAATATCATGAATGTTAAGTTAGTTTAGTCTATGTTATATTCGGTAAGGTTAGGTTAGGCTAGGTTTGGTTAGGTTAGGCTATGTTTGGATATGTGTGGTTAGGTTAGGTTAAACGAACAGATTAAAAATCAAGATAACACCACATGTCCGCATTCATTAAAAGATGGATATCAATTGATACGCACAACAGACGCCACGTATGACTCAGACAGTTCCAAACTTGCACAAACGTGAGATTTATCACTTTAAGCAGAGAGTGTCGGTTATTATACATAATAACATATTAATGTCAATAATTTGACAACATGAAAATGTATCAAATTCACCAGAACTGTTGGGTATTATACATACAATCCGGTGATTATGTGTAATAACCTGATATATTGAATTAACAGTAATATGAGTATATCAAATATAATCTTAACAAAATATTGTCAAACATGATAAAACATTTTAAAGCTCTCTAATATTTATGTGTAGGTGGTTAGTTACCAAAGATCAAATTATTAGATTTTCAATTAATCTATTTATCCAAACTTTAATATAAGAGATGTATTGATTTACGACTAATTAGAACAATAATTAAACTTTTAAAAACGTATTGTAGCCTTTTAATGAATTGGACAAAATGTTTCTGTAGGGTTGTTTTTTTTTGCATCGCGTCTTACTACACATCCGGGTTATCCACATTTTATTTTGAATAAATATAATTTGATTTGTCTTTAGGAAGTGATGGAAACCATTCAGGAAAAAACACCCTGAGTACACTCTGCAACAATTCCGAGCCCCGACCTCCCCGTCAATATCAAAACAGACTGGGTGAACTTGACGTTTAGTACGCGTGCCCATCTACGTGAGTGGCAAAGCTATTGGACCAAATACATCTGTCCTTCAATTCATTATACACAGGGTTCACTTGTTTTAAATAAACATATTTCAAGACACCATTGAAAAATTAATGTGTATTATAACAAATATTCAAACGAATTCTATGAACTAAGACACAAATTATTTCAAGGTTTCTCAAGGTAAAAGATTGTTTTTATGTTTACCAATAATAAACATTACTCGTGACGAAAATATGTATTGCCATCTTAAATAAGTGGTTATATAACCAAGAAACGATTTAAATATGAAGTTCGTGACCACATCTTCTGATACCGGGAAAAACTGCGCATTGCAGCCAGTTTTTGTGTTTTTAGCACAGCTATTTACTAACCGCTAGGGTTATACGCCTATTTACTAATCACGCTAATGGTTTTAGGGATGGGGAAGGATATATTTATATGAAGTGGGAACGCATTTGGGTAGAGTAAGAGTGGAAACCTATTTTGGAAAACCACCCTCAGTACACCCGAATGAGATTCGAACCTCAATCTCCCATCATCGTCAGTTTAGTCTACCGCAAGATTGAAGCCTTAGACAATGCGGCCACTGAGGTGGGCCATTTCTTGTGTTGATCATTGACTGTAGGGATTTATGGTTGGATGTAATACATAATAAGGACCTTTGACCTTAACACCTTAAAGGAATGTGACAGTTTCAAATATTTGTTGACATGTTCATTGCGATAGGCGAAAACAATATAACTTACAGAGATACGGCAGAGTGATTGCGACAAATTATTTTTGACCTTGTAAGAATTTGAACGATCTTATGTCATAATACCTTGCTAAAGTAAATATCTGTTATAATACAATATAAGAATAAAAATGTTTGAGTGGTGGGGGAAAAAAAATTATGGTGTCATTGAACAAAATAGCAATGAACTTGACCTTACCTCAGCTTGCCAACCAGAACATAATAATTATTATATACCATCACATAACGTCCTCTGGGCATCAAAATATAATTATACCACACGTACTTTTGGATATAATAATTTGTAACAAACATATATAGCTCGAATAGTAAAGGCTGTTTCTCCGTAAGGCTGTGTATTACAAGTATTACGTTTCAAACATATTTGTTTGAAATCAGACGTTGAAAAAAATGACACTCACCTAGGCAATGGAGATCGTGTAATAAATTAAATATCTGGGATCTTGAAAAATTAATCGATAAGTATTCGGAAATTGATAGATATTAAAAAAACATAAAAATATATACGCATTAAATAATTTTTAATCAAATTTATATAGAATTAACAGTTTATTTAATTATTAAAAGATAAAAATATATGTATATAATAGATAAGTTTTTAACTTAGGAAATACAATTTTAACTAATCTATGTTTTCTATAATATCTACTATTACATTATTACTAAGGTTGATTATTTTATTTATTTATTTCCTTGACAGGTTTAAAGTTCATTACTAACCAAACAGTTTTAAGATGGCGTCTTTATCTGGCTACGTGAATCCGGAGTGGTTGAACGAGCAATTCGTGGAACGGGCGCTGAGGGAAGGAGAGAATGATCCAGACATAGTCGTCAAACACATCCAGGTGAAGGCTGCTACAGCTGTTGGGGATAACTACGCCAGTCTCATGTACAGGGTGTCTGTGGAGTTCGTCAGGGGTAGTGGAGAGATAGATAAACAATCTTTGATCGTGAAAGCCCTTCCACAATCCGAGTCGATGAAGAATATAATCACTAGCTGTGAGATATTCATTACAGAATCAAAAATGTTTAAAAAAACTCTGCCAGACATGGAAAGATTACTTAAAGGAACAGATAAAGAAAAATATAAGCCGTTCTCAGCAAGAGGGATATATTTTGCCCCACAGCCCGAAGAAACTTTGGTTCTAGAAGACCTTTCTGTCTCTGGTTTCAAGGTGGCTGAAAGACAACAAGGGTTAGACTTGGAGCACAGTATGCTGGCGATCCAACGACTTGCAATGTTTCATGCAGCCTCCATCGTGCTGGCAAATAAGGATCCTAGTTCGATGGCACCTTATAGCGTTGACTTAATTACTAAATCAAAAGAGGTGGAAAATTTTTACTCAAAAACTATACTATCTTTTGCGGAAGAAGTAAAAACCTGGCCTGAATATTCTGAAAAGTATGCACAGAAGTTGATAAATCTCTCAAAGACTTTGTACAGTGTTGTAGTTGAAAAGAGAAAAAGGCTTGAAGGTGACTTCAATGTTCTAAATCATGGTGATACCTGGTTGAATAATATGATGTTTAGTTACACAGAAAATGGAAAAGTTAAAGATCACCGGTTTGTCGATTTTCAGTTGGCTTATTACGGATCACCGGCCATTGACCTTCATTATATGCTAACCACTACACCTAGTCCATTCGTTAAAGTGAATCATAATGAAGACCTTCTTTTGGAATATTACTCAACCCTTTGTGAAACATTGAAAGACTTAAAGTACACGGGTAAAATTCCATCTTATATTGAACTGAAACGAGACTTAGAAAC
>CABFOV010000185.1:208395-251920 GCA_902141375.1 Timema poppense | reverse complement strand
GGGGGGGGGGGAGTTGGGATAGGCTAATGGAAGTCTGAAAGGGCTACTTGAACCAGTCAAGTCTGGTCATTACAGTGCAAAAACATTAATATCAAAAGGCGTATTCAGAAAGTAAGTATCGTTTGGCCATTAAGAAATAAATACAATTTATTTTTATACATTTTACTGTTACAATAAAGGCCATACCTTAGACTTCTTTTTCACCTATTTTCCACCAATATTAAGGTATTTATCATAGCGCTGCACCAGTTTCTGAATACTCTCGTCATTAAATAAAGCCGCCTATGAAGACAGCCAATGTTGCACAGATCTTTGGATGCCATTGTCATAGCGCTGATTGGCAAGAAGCCACTTCAAATGCAGGAAGAGGTGAAATTAACTTGGAGCCAGGGTTGTAGGAGGGATGATTCATTTGTTCCCAGCCAAATGATGTGATGAGCTCTTGGGTTTGACCGATCAGCAGTATGTGGCCAAGCTTTATCGTGAAGCAACACAACACTGTGACTGAGCATGCCTCGCCTTTTGTTTTGGATCATGTGACGCAATTTCTTCAAGGTCTCAAAATAGGATACAGAATTTATTGTAGTGCCTCGTGGCATGAAATCAACAAGCAAAACTTTCTTTCTGTCCCCAAAAAAACGGTGCACGTGATCTTCTGGGTTGAAATTGTTTGCTTGAATTTTTGCTTTTTCGGGCTGCTGTTTTGACTCCAATGTAATGTGAGACGTCCATGTTTCATTACCAGTGACGATGTGGATTAGAAAATGATCACCTCTGTCACTGTATCGTGTGAGAAAAGTGAAGTTGCCAAGTTGCTTGTTATTGTGCACCTCAGAATGTATTTTTGGCACCTAGTGTGAGCATAACTTCCGATATTTTAAATGATGTTACAATTTCATATACAGAAAAGTTCTTAAAATGTGTGGCAATTCACAAGATTTTGACAAAATCGCAAACCGTCTGGTTTCTCAAATTATTTCATTGATTTTCTGCACCAAATTATCATTAATGACAGATGGCCACCCATTCCGTCCCTCATCATTCATGTTTTCACATCCTTCATTAAATTGTCCAAGCCATTTCATCACTGTTATATCACTCAATGCATTTTCACCATAAATGTCACTATTATGCCAATGAATTTCGTCTGGTTTCATATGTCTTGCATTCAAAAAATGGATAATTGACTGTATTTCACAGTCAGCGGGTCCTTTAATTCTCTTAAAGATTTTAAATATTCAAAACAAAACGTGAACAAACTACTTCTCCCATTATGGTGTCTGAGATAAACTAATTAAAACAGAGATCAGCACACATGTGCACAGCAATGATCAAAGCACTCTCACAGCCATATATAGAAATAGTACTTACATTCTGAACACGCCTCATATAAGTAATTATAACACAAGGCTATGTAATGTATGTAATTTTAAATGTATATACTGTCCAAATATTTAAATTTGTTCAAAAGGTAATAGCTTTTATATAATGGTTAATTTGATTTATTATATTTATTCTGAGTTATCTAAGGAATGTGTGGTTAATATTTTGCACATTGCAATCCATACATTAGTAACAGGAAGTTAAAGATACTAAAAACCCATTAATATTATTTAACCAGCATTGGTGGCTGCATGGTCTAATGCATCACCCCTGTTAGACTGAATTTCCAGTTACGAGGAGATATGAGTTTAAGTCCTAGTTGGATGTATTGTGGGTGATTTTCCTTAAAGGGCTTCCCACTCCCCCTTGACACAAATGCAGGTAGATTTCTTCTAAAATTATAACTTCATCCCTATCCCATGAGCATAACTAATGTGTGAGTACAACCCAAACAGCTACTATGTAGTAAAAACTATATAGTTCTAATTTAAAATAAAAAATTGATACAAAAAATATGACAGCAGGTTGTTGCAGCTTTTTATTATATAAGGTAAGGCCTGAAAGTGACCAGTAAGCCTGCTATCCCCAACTTGTAAATGTTACATCCTGACCATCCAGAGTGTGCTTCGAAGGTTTATTTCACTGTAGTAGATTAGTTTAGTTTTGTGATCGTGACTTAAGTTTTATTATTTTATTGAGTTGTTTTAATTTCTTATTATATAATATGTATCATTATGGTTTTAGGATTTAGTGTATGTACCGTAGAAAAAAAAATGGGAGACACTGTAGACATCAACAATGACTCTTTCGATTCAGTTAACTTTCTGTTAAATAATTCTACTGAAGCTTTGTCTTTTGAATGAAAAGTGGATTTAAAAGGAAAAATAGCAAGAATTATTATTAATTATTATTATTACTATTATTGATAATAATTAGTAATAATAATTATTGTTATTACTATTGTTAATAATAATAATATAATTATTATTAATTAATTAATTAAATCATTATTATTATTACTATCATCATATAACTTGATAAAAATCCCATTTCTGACATATTATTATTTATTTAATTAATTAAATCATTATTATTATTACTATTATTATATAACTTGATGAAAATTCCATTTCTGACATATGTGTATCCCTTTATAATTGTTCATGGCTTAGTTTACCCAAAAATTATCATCAGGCTTCGCCACTGTGCAGATGTATCTGTAGGAACCTAGCGGTCAATTCAATCGTGTTGGAAAATGGTATGTCAGAAACATGATCAATGGATCTGTGTACAAATGTCTTAAGGTAATAATTTTTGATAAGGGTAGATCAGGAAATGATTGTCAACTTATTATAAATGGAAAACTGTAAAACAAGTAAATTATTTTGTGTATTCAGGCAGAATGTTCTGTAAAAATGGAAGGATGGGTGGTGAAATCGTCAGATGGGTGAATGCATTTCGGAGAGTAGAATGAGGTTGTATCAAAAGAGGCAAAAATCGCAGTATATAAAAGTGTGTTAGAGTCAACATTGTTTTATGGATGTGAAGTGTGGGTTTGTCAGGAGAAACACAAGAGCAAGGTGAATGCAGTTGGAGTGAGATATATCTAAGAAGTGTATGTGGAAAAACTCCTATGGACAGAGTCAGTAATTAATGGGTGCTGAAGGAGTGTTTTTTGAAAAGAATCCAATGGGTCAATGTGAAAGAAGCATCTTAGGTTGACATGTTGAGAGTATCAGTGTGGATCGAGTGACAAAGTAAATATATGAAGGTAGAGGAAGTGGATTAAAAGGAATAAGTAAGCCATATAAGATGTGGCTAAATGTTGTAGATGAATATGTGAAAAAGAGAAACATTAAGAGTTTTAAGAAGAAAAGAGCATGTATGACTCAGTGTATGGATGTTGTTGAAGCGAAAAGCGTATGCACGGTTAGGGAAGTGTGGAGAAGGTTAGTGAGGATGGAATAAGTACAGATTTGTGGTTTTTTGAGTTATATTCAGTTTCTTGCCTACCCCATAAGGGGTGATTAGGTATGTATATCTATGTATGTGTGTATGATTATATTATAGTTTAACAATTAAGTGTACAGCTCGAATGGGTAGTAAGATGTGGTGCTAAGTAATAATAATAATATCATTATTAATGCATTAGTATAATAATCAGTTCCTGTCTAACCTAGTAATGTGTATTAAATGGGGTGACCAAATGTATTTTTTGGGTTAGTATCATGTTTTAAAACTCAATTAATCCAAGAATTGACTGCTATTCAAGAAAGAATACAAAGCTCCCCATATTCAGACAGAAAGTTAAAGAGTTTTCAAAAATAAAAACTTCAGCAGTGCTATTACTAATCAACCAATGCTAGTGTGCTTGATTCTGAGCTGAGGCTAATATGCACATTCTGGCCTCGGGCACTTAGGTTGGTGTTTTCCATTAATGATTTTCCATTTACTCTCGGTTGACTATATTTTCAAAACAAAAAAATTGGACATTTTGACTTTTTCATGATTTAAAAAAAGGGACAAAAACGTTACACATGTGGTTCGTGCTACATAAAAATTCAATAGTACACAATTAGTATATAGCATTTTCCACTTGCAATATAGAACTGATGTATATCATAGAGTTTCAGCATAATCTTTAGCATTTTAATAGTATTTCAGCAAAATATTTCTTCCAAAATGTAGGACTCAAGTGTATTATAGAGTCTAAGCATTTACATATTTGTCTTATGACATAATAACTAACAGAAATAAGACTTGACCACAGGACTGAGAATTGCACTACAATGTATCAACTACAATGTACACCAACACATCGTTTTTACCGATTGTTGTTAGTCTAAATGGCTGATGCAGCAGTGCTACCACATTAATAAACCTGTCAAATTTTGACTTATCGCAGAGAGAGTTTACAATATTTGACAATCGTCACAGTGTGCACATATTCGACCTTGGAATATAATTATGATACTTATTTCACACATCATTAGCAGAGCCTTTCACCCATTTGACACTAAAAATGTTCAAAGCTTCTAGAATTAATGCGGTCATGCCACGATTTTTTTTAAAAAGGAACAAAACAGTACTGGAATTATATAAAAAGGGACGATTTAGCGTCTCATTCAAGTTTCATGGGAAGAACGGGACCACAGTCAAAAAAAGGGGAGGGGGGAATCCCGTTAAAGGCCAATTCCTTGAAATATCTCCTCAGTGTGTTTTATCACTAATTTTTTGTGTGTGGTTATGATGAACCTTTCAAGTCACTGGTGGGTTTTTCAAAGATTCAAATGGCATTTAGTTTTAAGTTTATAATACACAAGTGTAATTAATTTCTCAAATCATGATAATTACATGATAATTTTTTGATAAGTGAAATTCAAGTGTAAATATACTAAGCATATTCCAGTACAAGTTTTGATTAATGCTAGAGAATTGACACAAACACGATGGAATATGCTCCAGCAACAAATTAATCTTTAAAGTGCAAGAAAATTGTCACAGTATAAAGTATAAGATCCTATGAGTATTATATCCTTTGCAAGACACAAAGCACATAGCTTGCTGAGTACAAGATTTTTACCATAGTTTTAATGGCATAGATAAGATATTTTACCCCTGGATTAAAGCATTGTTGCATTGTAATAATGAAGGCTTGTTTCCTCTTTGAATCTTTACCACTCATTAAACTGAATTACTAACAAACAGATTTTGATCTGCCCCTGTGTAGTGTGTTCTGCCTAAATATCAGGGTAAGTTTGAGTTGAAGGAGTTTGTGCCCCAAATCTTAGATAGAGTTGATTGTTTTTAATACTCTTTGAACACATTACCATATGATATTGGCGATCATAGTATCTGAGAATGTGTATACTAAGATTTGCAACGTCGTTAGGAACACATTTGTTTTTTCATACCAAGGAGGTAAATAAACATTATCACGCATATGAGTTGAGTTGACCTTTTCTCATCTTATAATGTAAGCCAAAGCATGATTGGTTGAATTATATTTATGGCAACACAAAAACATAATTACATAAACAAAACACTTGTATACTCCAGTCACGGTAGGACTTACTCTCTAAAAGATCTTTTTTCCTACCAATATCCTACTATATATTTCTGGTAGAGAAAAAGGCCTTTCAGAAAACAATTCCTACGTTCCTACGGTGAACGGACTTTACACTGGTTAGCCTTTCATAAATAAAATAGTCTGCTTCACAAAGTATTGAAAATATTAGTATTGCAGTTCAATAAAGATAATAAATTATATTATAAGAGCACATCTTATTTTATATTCAACTAATAATAATTTTAATGTTAGAAAATATGTAAGTCACAGAAAATCAATTTTAGCCTTTCCCTTTCTTGTATATGTTTGTTCATTTTTAAAGTTTATTCTAAAAGGAATGAGCAAGTATCTCTGGAATTGGAGTTAAGGTCCGAGAAAATATTTTTTATTGTTAAAATACTGCGTTCTAATTTAAAAAGTTTCTTTTTATAGTGAAATTACTTTAATAGTGGCAAAATATCATTGATAAATGCATTTTTTTTTCTCGAGATCCCCACAGAGAAATTAAGTAGTTTTCTTTAAAGTGTAGACACAACTTCTTCTGATCTCTATGGTCTGGATTCAGCTCCAATTCCAGCCATGTGCAATAGACATGGTTTTCAAACATGCTAGATTCAATGTGATTTTCCTATCTCTCTGAATATGAATGCTGTTATATATCCTTAAAACTCACTTTCCTCATTCTATGTTCTTAAATTAGCATAGGTTTGTATATCTCTAGCAAGCAGTAAGCTACATAGCACTCAAAATCACTGATAACATAAATCGTGACACATTTAATAAAACTATAAGCCTGATTCTTAAATTCAGCAAATAGTTCACACAGTTTAAGGAAGTTGGGTAGAAATAGTTGTACAGAGCATGATGGATTATGGCTTGGGGATAATATTAGGCCACAGGCCCAAGGAGTGATAAGGGTCGACGGTATGAAGGGGTGAGATGGCAAAGAAATGCAATGGGGAGGAGAGAATGTAGATGGAATTGCAAGGATGTGTCAAAGGGGTGAAGATGAAATGAAGTAGTGAATGTGCCACAGCTGAGCAAGGGCATCTGGGAGTATGGAAAATAAGAGAATGAGAACATGTAGAGTGATAGGCCATGTTCATTTAGGATCTTGCCCTTAGTGTATGCATTTACACGCATGCACACACACACACACACACACACAAAACATTGAATTATTTTATTTTCAATAAAATTACAAAAGAAGGACTAAATATGAAATATTTACTTATTGGGTTAGGGTTTTAATGTTTAGCTTTCTAAGCTATTGCAACCACCAAGTTACATATGTTTTGAGCAAAATATTTGATTGATGATTTATCACATTATTTTAAAAGCATTAATTCATAAAAATTAAGTATAATAAATAATCTTTATCAGATTAGTTATTAATCATAGTGATTTTGAAAACCAAGTTTTTTTTCATATCTCTTAACTGGAATAGAAATTTTATTTGTGTTCGGGCAGGAAATAATTATTTTGAGACCTTAAAACTATTTAGTAGTTATTATTAAACTGTTGAATTTTATATATGTTAGTGCTGAATCACGATTCTGAGTGATGCCACATTATTACTATTGAGCAATTTATTACTAAGCTGAGGGGGAAATGGAAATGTATAAACTAGTGGTTCTCAAAATGGGATACGTGTACCCCCAGGGATATGTGGGCATCTTTTAGAGGGTACGCGAGCAGCTCTTACGGGAAGATTGGCAAAATAGCAAGGGACTTATGGAAAACCATAATTTATTGTCAGTTAGCGTTATTTGGTTATTTCCACCCCTCTTTTCCTCGTATTTGCCTGGTTGGAGACCGATTTCTGAGAATTTTCAACCCTCAACTTGACACCTTCTACATTAGCAATTTATGATGCTTTTCTCAACAACATATCTCAGTGAGTAAGTTTTTTCATCCATGGTGAACTTAAAAAATAAGTACCACAACAGGCTAAATTTGTAGCCGGACTTCCGCTTTAAAGTTTCAACTTGAAAACCAGACATCAAAAAGTTTTGCCAAGTCATGCAGCCACACTCCTTTCACTGAAAAACTTTGGGATTCATAATATATCAGCTCCAGAATTACAATTAAAATTTTTTGTTTAAAATATTGTTTTTAGGTTTACTTTTTCCTTTATTTTTGAAGAAAATGTATGAAAATTTTCTACAAATTTTTTACAGTAAAACTATGTTTTTTAACTGATAATAACGAGTCTCAATAAAAGATCATGTTAAGGCTAAAACAGTAGGATTCTCGCTTAATAGCTTTGTCACATTTGAAATATTTTGATTACAGATATTTTTTTCCACTTGATTAAATAGATCAATAATTTACAAAGGGGACTTTTTTTAACCTGTCATTTGCAATTTTTTTTTATATTTGGGGGTACATTAAGCTTTTAGTCGTGGCCAAGGGGCACAATCTAAAATAAGTTTAAGAACCACTGATATAAGCCATTTGCGTATAACCCGAACGGGTAGTAAGACGCGGTGCTAATAATAATAATAATAATAATAATATAAGCCATTGCTGCTTTAGATTGATGGCCATGCTCCTAAAATCTAAAACAAAATATTTAATCATAAAGTTTAACTGGTACCCAGATAAAATAGGGAATCATATTACCAGTCGACCTCTGTGGTCTTGGGATAAAGGGCTTGCCTCATGACCCAAAGTTTCAGGTTCAAATCTGACCAAGGCAGATGGATTTTTATTGTTCTTTAAAAGTCTGTAGCATAAATTTCTATATTACAACTATCTTTAGAGGGGAATTAAAAGCAGTCAGTCCCATGTTAAATGAGGCATGTAAAAAATCCCTGGAAGTCATGAAATAAGATAACTTTTCAGCAAAATTTGTAGGCACTTTCTCACTTACTCATAGAAACCTCCACCCTTATTCATGAATTCCTATGTACATTTGTATTATTATTAGCACTGTGTCTTAATACCCGTTTGGGTTATACGCATATGTACATTTTCTTTATCCCAATTGGAGTGGGTGGGCGCTAAATCAAGGAAGCTCTGTACTGTAATACAATGAAATCATATTATGCATGCATTTAACTTATGCACACAGGCATTGATAGTTGCACAGTACAAGGCATCACTCATGCATTGGGAAGGATTGTGAGCGAGGAGAGATCAGCCAGATGTACTGGGTTTTTTTTTCTTAAATTGTTTCCCACTTTTCTTCTACACAAATGCCGGTACATTTAAGTGGCCATACACATGTGTTCCTTCCCGCAAGCAAGAATGGTACATTGGAATCGCACAAATATCCTGCGCAAAAGGATGGCGGGTGAAAAAAACCTTCCTCCCAGACACAATAAGAAGTCATCATGGGTAATCGAGCGTGGTTGAACATGATGTTTAGTTACTAAGGAAAAGACTGTATGGACAAAAAAGTGTAATTTATCATGTATTCTTGAATGGCATGGGTCATGTATAAATATACGTGATATGTGTTCCCGTGGCGTTTTAAGTGGTGTGTGCAGAATAAGGGGATATCCTTAAATTATGTAAATTACATAAGGGTTTTGGGGGGAGGGGGAGGTTCAGTATTTTCTTAAATTTTATTATGAGAAGGAGGAGAGGTAAGAATCTACCCTATATTAGGTCTTTTTTATCAATGTTTGAGGTGAGACGAAATCTTTTTTTTTGTCAGAAAATTAATATATTAAGTATAAAATTTCACTTATGATGTGTAACAGCTAATTCTACCCCAATTAAATTATCCTAAAATTTTATATAACTCGCTCTATCTATTACCAATCCTTTTATTTAAGAATAATTAAACAATTAAAATAATCTAATTTACCAAATTGTAAAAAAAAGAGGGAAAGGGGGGAATGAAATTTTTAAGGTCCCTTACATGAGAGTGGGACTGGGGAACATCCAAAACAATGGGGAAAAAAGCCTTGCGTAACTTAAAGACAGCCCGGGTGACCATAGAGTGCCGCATTACCCGCCAGGCAGACTAAGCCTGTGCCTAGGGGCGAGATTTTTTGGGGCGCAACATTTAAAAATAATCAACTTGCTTACAGCAGCGCCCTTTTCGAGGTATGTCACAGTATGTGAAACCACTGTCTTCAGCATGGATGAACATAATTATCCCTAAAAAATATGTGCAGACTCAGCTTTAGCTGAAGTTTGCTTGTTATAAAGTGCTTGTATATTGTTAGAGTTCTATTGTGTCTACTATTACCATCTGTGGGCTACTAAGTGAGTCACTTGTATGTGAATATCGAAGGCGTGCCAGATATAGACAAGCACAACCATTTTGAATAGGGGTCATATAATTATAGGGGATATACCGTAAATAGTAGCAACAAATAGGCCTATAGCATTATTATTTGTATTCATTAACTAATAACAATATGATATTTTGGCGGGTTGTGGTGGAGGGGGGAGGCGCCTGCAGCTCATATGCCTAGGGGTGCCATATTTCTATATGTGGCACTGGTGATAGAAAAATATCCATTGATGCGTGTGTTGTTTATGGAATATCTGATGTTAACAGAAAGCAGAAAATATGAGGTTTCGGAAAAAAGAAGTGGCTAGCCGAAAGAAAAAAGCATTGCGAGATTTTTTGAAGCCCTTTTCAGAAGAGCTCATCGACTTTTTTTGGCAAAAAAATCTTTATCAGCTTTTGGGACCACTTGTGTTAAATTTTACAGCACTTCAACCAGCATATGCAAAACCTTATCCAATCAGTTAGTTTAATCACTTTGTCTGTGACTTTCTCTTTACTACCCAAAACTTGCCCCCTCCCCTGTATCTTAAATTGTGATAATTTTAACTATACATAGATTTAACCTGTGGCATATAATGTAGGCATGTGAAAAAGTTTGTTGGATTTTTTTTTAATCACTTCAAAAATGATAAAGACTCCAAATATTCTGAATGAAATGTAACCATTAAGTGAACAAGTTCTTTGATCAATTCAATTTTCTTGTAATTGTATTATGGTGGTCCAAAGACAAGGATTTTCTTATAATATATAATTTGTTCATATTACCTCAGAAACTTCAACAACCTGCCGCTATTACTTATTTATAGATTGTCAAAATCTACTATACTACCCAAATATATCTTAAATATTTATATAAGGTTGTGAAGATTATAGAAAAAACTCTTTGGAATATCAATCTAATAAAAAAATAATTTTATGGGCATAACAGATTTTTATAATATTAAGTTTTATTTGACAACTAATCAAATAAGTAAATTAACAAAATAGGAATGTTCTTTATATATAATATTATTAAATTACACAACACTTTGTTTATAGCATTGATAGTAATTTGGGTTCATTAAAATATTTATAAGGCACACTCTATACATGATTAGATATAGTAATATTTCATCTCTAAATCATCAGTATGCTTTATAAAATAAAATATTATACAAGATACTAAATTAGCGCTCAAAAAAATCATACTATGCCATTTTTTTTAGCCATTTAAGTTAATAATTGGATATATAAAATGTGTATGTGACAGCACTCGGCATCTGAACATGCATATGTGAATCATACACAAAGTGTTGAATAAACCCTCTCTTGTACAAAGATTTTTAAGATAGATATAATTTGCACTAGACAGTATTAGAGTGTAATTTGGCATGCCCATAACCATAAGAATGTCCTAGATAAATTTCACACCATAAAATGTGAAAATAAAAAAATTCAATGGTCAAAACAATACATCTTTTTAAGTTATTTCTATAAAATAAATATTTGCAGTACGGTAGCCTGTATGTCAACCAAATGTAAATCAACTTGGAAAAATTGTGTAAAATCTAATACTGTTTCCGACTGTGCCTACTTGCACATAAAACTCACAACTTTAAAATAAATCACTCTTCTTTTAAAAAAAATAATCCTAAAGGATCATACACCAAATAATTGTAATGAAAAACATGCACTAAATAAAAAACACGGCAATATAAAATAAAACAATTAAATACAAAAAGGCCTATTAAAACAAAAAACAAACAGATTAAATGTACAGAACATGTCAATGGATTGTGATGGTTTTCATAGTGTCACTGTGGAGAAGTCAGGTTGAGTAAAAAGGAAAACATCTTCAGTTAGAGCAGCATCATAATGCTGTTTATGAATCTGTTATTTTTGAAAATAATATTTATAAGTGTCCTTATTGAAACTAGACACATTTCAATACTGATTATTCTGTTTGTTCACATATCTGGAGGGTTGACAATGTGCATTGTCTGACATAAGCAATTTGTTGAGAACATCTGAATTTTCATTCAACATGTTGATGATGATAAACTGCCTAGAAAAACTTAATTAAAATATATTATCAGTATCTTTTGCCTAGCTGCTTAGGTCCTAAATTATTTTATATAAGAATACAATAAGTCTAAAGTGTGTGTCAGCAACCTTTGATTTACTAGTGGAATTAGGGTTAAGTTGAACAGGACATGAGTTAGTGAACATGCTTTTATTTGTTCAGATTCTTTATATATCGAATATTTAACTAAAAGAATTAAGACAAAACAGTAATGAAACCTATTTGGTTACCAATTATTGGTTATATTATTCCTCACGTCCATAAACCATTTGAATCTCTATACAGTATTAGGATTTTTATGACAATAAATAATATTGCATTTTGGTCAAAAATAAATCCATTTTTGTCTAAATTTATCTTTCCCTAATATTATTTGGTTATACACATAGTTGAGTAAAATTTTAAACTTCCTCATGTTATCCAACTTAACATAATATATATTTAATGAAAAGGGTATGGGCACTGCTTAATAACTGTATTAAGTTGTGTCTTTTTTAGAGTATTCTTAAATTATTCGTTGCTTAGGCTCTAAATATTGTATTCAGTCTATAACACAACAAAATTATAAAGGTTGTTTATCCATTTACTGTGCATGTGTCAAACACACACTGCAAGAGTTTCCTAGTTTAAGATTTTCTAGAGTTGACCAGTTTCAGGTAAGATCAAATATTTTCAGTCTAGATCATGTGATATAACTGTTGATATTATGTACCTTTGACAATGAAATATTTGGCAATAAGCCAGCACAAAATAGAGTGACTAAAAATACGGTGGGAGTTAATTTCAGAAAACTATCCATATGATCAAAATTAAAGCACCAAGGCAAATTTTTATACTGCACTACTAAAATATTAACCAGCAGTTAGAGGGCAGCTTTAGTCAAATTTCCATAGAAAGGCCTTATGTGACATCTAGAGATTTACTAGTTCTACTTTCATGTAGTCCTAAGTCAGTTCATATGATCTGTAGCTGTCACTTTTGAAAGATATTATCAACACCTTTAAAATACAGGAGACTCGCATTAATCTGAAGTTAAAGGACCTGGGGTCTGTCAGATTAGCAAAAATACACATAAATAAGGGCTGTTTAATAAGTTAATGTCAACTACTTATATAAAATTGGTACGACAGAATCAGTGGCGGCTCGTGTACAGGCCCTGCGGAACTGCAGCACCCCCTATTTCCACTTGATATTATTGATAATATTTAAAATAATAAGTCCTTTTCTCTTTAATTCTCTCTTTATTTTTGTAGTACAATATATATTCCTTAAGCTAAATGTCAGTACTTCAGTAGCCATCCCCCAGTTTAAGAAAAAGATACAAAAATCTTTGTATGGAACTGTGTGCTTCACAGTACCAGTGATGTGGTGTTTGACTGTTGTGCACATGCGCACATAGGAGGAGGGTGGGGAGGAAGGCGGGACTGCCCGGTAGAGAGAGAGAGCACTGTTGCTCTCGCAGTGCCGACTCTGGCATGATGGTGGAAGGAATTTTTTTTTATTCAGCGTATTTTGTGAAACTGTGTACCATATTCTTGAATGTGATAAAGTGTAGAAGAGTGTAGAATTAAATTATTATTCTGCTTCCAGCTATTCTATTTGATTCATTTTTTTTTCTTTTATTTTACAGAAAGACTAAATGCGCTTGCAAGTACTTTCAATGGAGAAAAATTTCCTCAATTGTCATCCAGAGATCAAGAAGAAAATTATTGAACTTTTTGTGCAAATTAAATCAAGAAGAATGGATTTCATTTTTAAATGAATGGATCAGTCTTGAACCGTAACAATTTAAGTTAAAGTAAGTAAAAAAGATTGTTTTTTTTTTTTGGTTAAGATTTTATCAAGTTCCTGAATACATTTTCTTTTTATACATGTTTTTTTTTCTTCCTTTTAAACAATTTTAAAACAAAGGCTAAAATTTTTCTGGAGCAGCACCCCCACTAATTTTAGCTACGAGCCGCCAATGAGCAGAATACATTTTAACTGTTTTATTCAGATTTAATTTGGAAGACACATAATGGTCAACTAATATGCCTAGAGCCCTTATACTGAAACTTTTTCATAGCAATGTTAAAATTATAGTGGTAAACAAATCAAATACTCTTCTTAAGCGGTGTGTCAGATTACAGAGGGTGTCAGACCAACAAGCAACAGATTAACACAAGTCTACTCTAATACTAATAAATATAATAAAATGCTATCAATTTTGGCTGTATGTTTGTATTTTATAAATGATCCTTCCTTTTAAATAGATTGTACCTATAATGTACGGTCGTTTATATTTGGCAATTTCAACTTCTTTCAATTATAATGACAGAAGCATTACTCAGAGCTATTAGTTTAGATTAGTATGCTAACCAATACGTAGAAAATAAATACTGTGGGCATTTGTAAATCATATTAATATAATATAGTGATGGAATCTAGATAGTTTATAAGACTAAAACAACTAAATGAAACAGTGATTTTTTATTGAAAATTACTCAAAAACAAATGTTACTTTGCAAAAATTTTGGTAAATAAGAGTCATTAATAAATTAGATTGGAAATTAAAATAAACATTATAACACAGGCTAGTAATTCAACATGTTAGAAGCTTGATGTAAAGTAATATTAGAAATGCAAATACTGAAATGGGTTAAGCATAGCCTAGATCTGTTTCATCATAAATATAAGTGTTACTCAACAACATATATATATTAAATATGCCTGTTAGCCATGTAATTTTAAAAAAAAACATAAAATCTCACATTAGATAATTGTAATTAACGCTGCATAGCGTTTACACACCCAAAGAAATTGGTTCTCATTTTCTAAAACTTCCTAGAACTAATAGAACCAATCCAATGTACATAGTACATGGATTTCACTCCAAATAGACTCCTGACATCTTACAAATGAAATGCATCTACCCAAAGGATAAACACCACTTATAATTTAACTGTAAAAGCCAGTAATGAGGCCAATCTTTGTTATTAGCTGTATCAGTACTTTAGTAGTGTGGTATAAGAGCTGGCCTAAATATTGATTATTTTTATAAATACAAAGGTGTTATATTCTTTTAATAATCTCAGTTTTGGTGTGATAAGACACTTGAAACAAAGCCTACACACATTTTTTTAAATTGGACTGTGAAAACAAGAGATAAAAGTTTTGTAAATAGATTTTATTCTAAGAAGAAATCTTATATTAAAATTGTATTTCATTCAGTTTACCCAACTTGTTTAAAACTATTAGATAGTTTAGATTCATTAACACAAGTTATTCTAATGGTAAACCATATAAAATTCAGTGCAACAATATTAATGTATAAAATGCAAAAAGTATAATCTTAAGCTATACTTTTTACCAAAATTGTTTGATAGCTAGGTCACCGCATATAATGGACAAATACAATACATATGTCCAATATAACTGCACATATACCAGTATGCGTAATTGTAAAATAAATAGGATTTAAAAAAGCAAATGCATTGCTTGTGTAAAAGGATATAGATCAATAATAAGATTTAAATTATGGGTAGTAATAATGAAAATTCTAAATCGTGGTTCTACACATAAAAGCTCAATATCTTCAATACCTATGATTCTGGTACTTTTAAAAAGTTTTGAGCACATTAAAATGGTTATTGACTCTTTTTTTCATAACGAGATCAATTATGACACAACCACTTCAAACATGCCTCGTAGGTGTATTCCTAAAATGTTTGCACATTTTTATTAAAAAGCTACCAAACTTTTAACACAAGGTTATGTGTGGTTTGGGATTTGAGGTAACTTTGTCGAGTGAACAGTGTTTGAACGATCGTCAGGGATTTGAACCCTTATTTTATTCATACTTAAGCCCCCACTACTTATAGTGTTTGTCTTGCTTGAATTTCTTGAAGACGATGATGAAGTACGTAGGCTAGAAGAGTGACCATTACTCTTGTCAGCCGGCGGTCTTGGCAAGCGCCGCCTCAACCAACCATGACGTAAAGCAGCTGCAGGTGTCAACCTTGTATCTGGATCCCAATCTAAGCATCGCCTTATAAAGTCTAAAAATAATGAATCTTCACACCCCTTAAGAGCACGCCTTAACTCCTTGGAGGCAGGAGGACCCCGTGGCTTACCTCTACGTGAGATTCCTCCGCCCAGAACAGTTGTTCCATCAGGTAAAGTGGTGGCAGTACAATAGCGAGGATACCCTTTTGAGCTGATGAAGTTTTTAGAACGTTTGGACAGATCAAGAAGTTTTTGTGGAGGCATTCCAAGCAGCTCAATAATACAAGCAAGCTGATCTCCCTCATCTTCACCTGGCAGCAAAGGGAATCCAGTCAAAAGCTCAGCTAGAATACAACCAAGACTCCACATGTCGATAGGCATCCCATACCTTGCTCCCAAAATTACTTCAGGAGCTCGATAAAATCTTGACTGAATATATGTGTAAACTCGCTGGTGTTCGTAGCAGCTTGAACCAAAGTCAATCACCTGGAAAAACAATATATATTTTTATCAATGTGGTCATGTTACACTAGCCTATTTTTAATAAGTTATTGTTGCTATTTATAAATAGTATTATTTAGTGTTTATAATAAGATTCACAGTTAATTAACCTCAAAGACTTCTTCTCTACTTTTTAGGTTAAGTAAGAAAACTGGTCTGGCCACCTCTATTTTTGAATTTCCATCTTTCGGTATCGTGCAACCAAACTTTGCATATATAAGTTATCAAATATTTATAGTATTTAATTATTGCATTTCTAAACATGCGTTTGCAACATATTTTATGAAATAATAACCCAATTTTAGGATTTAAATATTCTTTTTTGATGAGAAAACCCTCAATGAATTAAAATAATTAGGAATATTAACTAATTAACCCAATTTTTTTTTATCCGCTTCAGTGTTTGAATGGTCTAAGGTGTCACTCTAAAAATAAGCTAAACTGCCGATTATGGGGAAATTAGGGTTTGAATCTCAATTGAGTGTGTTATGGATGGTGCTTCCTAAACTCTTCCTCTAAATTCAACCTTCCCCATTCCTAACACAATAGCATAATTAGTACATGTGTGTACAACCCGAACAGGTAGTAAGATACAGTGATAAAATAACACAATTTGTTTTTCATTCAATTAGTATAATGATCATGTAATAGGCTATATTTTTATTTAAACATCAACAAACATAATGCTCCAGACCCCTCCTATCGATTGTTCTTGGGAGTTTGTCATTTATTTCAATACAATCCTTGTCATGAAAACGTTTTCCTAATCTGGAGGCAGTCTGACGAGGCCACATAGTTTTCCCTAAGGTATACTTTCAAAGTTTTGATCACCTACACTAAAGTAGAATTCTGATGTAATGTATCATGTTACACATTATCATTGTCTTTGGGAAACTATATGAAATAATGAGTGAGTTAAAAAAGTGCACATTAGTTAAAAAAATAAATAAATGACTAGTATGTTTAAATCATTTCTATTAGCTATTTCATTGATATATTGAAAACGTTTTCCCTCTATAAATGAGTAAATCAGTTTTAAAATGTGTAGGCTTACTATATTTTCTACATGTCACAGAAATTAAAGTTTCTAAGGTTTTATTTCTTGTTAATTATTTTTATCGTAGGCTTCATACTGTGACCGAGACCTCTATAACGCTATGCACGGGTGACGTGATGTTAGCGGGGAGTATGGGGAGGGACTCCCCCCACCCCATAATCTGTTGAAATGGGACATTCTTAGTATCTTTAAATACATGGTGAATTGTTTTATTAAGAAAATTGAAAAACCACAATTGGAGTAGTTCTTAAAAGATTAATTTTGTTATCATACAGTATTATTTGTACAAAATATTTTCTATTTTATAGTTTCAAGTGAAAATAAATTCATCCTCCCCCCCTTTTTTTCCCACCCACCTCCCCAATAATATCTAGTGACACCTTTGGTACTTTGCCTCAATGCATTGACTAATCAGCTTTGGTAGCTTTGTCAGTTCAAATACCAGTCAGATCGAAGTTACCTCATGGGATATTGGGTGTCGTACGAGGGGTTTTGAAGTCTTATCTAAGTTTGATCCCATGTGTAACAACCCTTATCGTGTTAAGAGCCTTAAGGCTACTGATTTGTACCTAATCATAAAAATTGATGCTAATAGTCAAAGTTACTTTCTTGTACCTTTGTTTTGTTATGTTTTAAACAATTAAGGCAGTATTAATTAAAATATTATTTGTCTACGAACATATATATACAATATATCCAAGATATTTTTAATTGGAAGTCTTAGGGGCACTTTTAATGTACATCCTAGGGTTATACCTTTTGAATATCAAGTCGTAATCCTGGCCTTAAAAGTGTAAATTCGAGTCTACATTTTGGTTTACTTACATAATACAATTTAAATTTTTATTAATATTATTTATGGTTTAGGGAGGAGGGGGCAGATCCCCCCCTTCCCCCAGAGTTGCTACTGGATTTGTTATTAAATTCCACTTTAACTTTGTACAAACAACATTCAGAGTATGAATTCAGCTATTTCCTGAAATAAAGTATCTTATTTATTTTTTGTTCAATCTCTATGCTTTTTGTCATCATTTTTTTGGTGAACAAAACTGATGAATTGAATATCAATACAATCATTGAATAGTTTTAAAATGCTTGAAGTTGGAAGTACATCCATAGTAAATTTGATTATTTTAAAGGCATAAACCAGTGCGTTTGCAGTCCATAGGCATGATTCTGCCGTCATCCCCTCTCTCGGCTCACCTTGGGGATGTGCAGGCACCTACCTTGTATACTCGTAGTACTATGGTTTGCTTTCAAGGAATGAAAAACTCAGAATGTACAAAAGAATAATTTTATTGGTTGTTTTATATGGGTGTAAAACGTGGTCTCGTACCTTACATGAAAAAAACAAATTTATTTATGCTAATAGAAAACAAGGTGCTTAAGAAGATATTTGGTCAAAAGAATGAGAATACTGGGAAGAGGAGGTGGTTACATAATGATGAGTTACACATCATGTACTCATCACAAGGCGTTAAGATAATAAAGTCTCATAGATTACAGTGGGCAGGACCTGCAACATGAATGGAAGAATCTAGAACGGTGTTCAGGGTTTTGACTGACAAACCCATTGGGAAGACCTAGATGTGTATTAAATAGGATGTAATGAGCTGGAGTGGATATAATTAGCTCAAGATAGGGATAGGCTGTGAAAAGATGGACGGGATATAACTAGTGCAAGATAATAATAGCTGGTGTAGTTTCGAGATCCTAATCCTATAGAGTATGTGAGTAAGCCCAGGTAGGTACTAAGTTATGATGAAAAATAATAATAATAATGTAGCAATGTCAATAAGAGTCGGTGATTTTGGACCTTGGCTTGTGACTGAGCATAGGGTAATATTTATTTATCAAACCAAGCAAAGTATAATTTTAAAACAACCAACATGTATAAAAATAATCTGGTAGTCAAAGCGAATATTTATCAGTTTCAGATATTGTTCCGATTCTCCAATCAAACATTTTAAGGTTTTTTTAGGGCCTACTGGTTCCAGTTAGAGAAAAATGAAAGTTCTTATTCTCTTCGATTTATAATAAGGTTCCGGTTCTTTTAAATAGGCCTACATCATAACTTGACAAAAAAAAACGAGAAAAGGAAAAATTTAAGTGTTTTAAAAATAAATTAATTGAAAGAAAGAAGGGCATAAAATGCAATTAAATTTTTTTAAAGAATTATAAAAATTTAGAGCCTTTATGAACCTAAAAATATATATAGATTCAAATTCTGGTTCCTAAGCAATTTATTTTTAGGGTTCCCATTTGTTTCTGGTTCCTTAAAAATAACCGTTAATTTTGGTTATTGGTTCTGGTTCCAGTTCAACTTTCTGGAGAGCAAGTGCCTCTTATCAAAATTAAATTCAATGAACTTATAATTAACATTTTATCTTTACCTGAATTAATTAATAAAGAAATGTGCATTTTTCATAAATATGTTTTTTTTCTGCAATTAAAAAATCAAGTTAATCAAGGAAATACACTACACTATAAAACAGTACTCTACACTGAGACCATTTAAACTAAATAATGCAATTTATAATTATACATACTAGTTGTAGCCTATTGTGTAGATACACATTTTTACTTTCTCGCAACACCTCAAAGAAAAAGTAGGCCTATTATGATCGTCAAAAAAATCTAATCCAAGATTTTGACGGATGTTGACGTTACATAACCTCTGAACATTAAAAAAAGGGTTTGGATTTTTAGATTTTTTGCAATATTTTCTTTCTGTTAATAGAGTCAAAAACATTTTACTGATCAGGCTATGGCTTTGTATCTGGAGTTTTTATAAGGTTCCCCAGTGGGGTTTAAGGAAATCGATATCAAACCATAAAATTAAGGTTAGTCAGTTAAAACGATTGTAATAAAAATGTGTATCTAGGTACTTATTAAATTAACGTTACAAATAAAATGGTGCATTTCATTTTCCCATTAAAATGACTATAAGGGTATGTACTTTACATAAGCAGAAATTTCTGTTTAATCATGCCCCAACTATTTGAGAAGTTGTAGTAATATTAGAAATAAAAAGATTTTATTTAAAAGAATTTTTTATGAAATTAATATATTTCAAGTTATAAGCAATGATTTTAAGAAAAAGAGCTTTTGGAAATGAGGAATTGAATATGACCAGAACATTTATTAATATGTTTCTGTAAAAATGAATACCGGTACTATTTAATGTATGCTCTTTGGTGAAATATAATGTTCTTTTTTTCTCATTATGTTTCTATAAGAATGTAAGATTATATTATTTTGTTTCACATATTTTACAAGCTATAAGTAGGCCTATAATTTAGATAAAAGAGTGAGAGACTGTACGGTGCACTATACCATTTATTTTTCACTGCATCTTACTACCTGTTTGTGCTTGGGAAATTGATTGCTATGCTCTTTGATGAACAGAAATGTTACTTTTTTTTCTCATTTTGTTTCTGTAACAGTGTAGGCCTATGTTATTTCATCTAAGCTCTTTGATGGAATGTTTCTGCACCAAAGTTACTGATATTATTTTGTTTCACATATTTGACAAATTTTGAGTAAATTTATCCATTTTTAGTCAAAGGATCGAGATAGTCTGTTCAATGCACATGCTAGTATTCGAGCCATGTCACATAATATTATAATATTGGAGTAACTTATGAGATACAAATCACAATACTGAGTTTCTAAATATTTAGGTTCTTATGTGATTTTGGTGAATTACGTTTTAATTTTATAGCTATATTAACTTTTGAAACTTAATAAATATTAGAGTTATTCAACTCTACATCTTTTTAAGGTGGGTCTACACTTGAACATTTTACCCCCATGAGTCAAATGATCATGCACGCACACACACACTCATTTGGAGGAGATTTGCTGTCACGAACGGCCACATATGCTTGTGTTGTGTGCAGCTGCTCAGGTCATTCCCATATTTATGGCAAACAGTTTCCCGTTATTTGTGTTCAGAATCACAACGAATGTGATAGCGGGAGATAGTTTCTTAGTAATGTATTCAATGTTGAAATGAAATAAGATAAATTGAAAATAATTGGTGAGACGCTTATATGTAAATCAATGTAGGATTTCATTGTTATACCTACAGGATTAGAAACATTTTAAAAATTTCACCAGCTTGACAGGTGAAGACTTTGAATTTTTAATAAACAAAGTTAGGGAACAAGAGTGGGACAAAGGATTCAACATTCAAAGAATCAGTACTTGTAAAAGACTGTCTTTCTGAGGCTACTCAAGCATCATATTTAATAGGCCTACAGTTGTAGTATGTACCATATTGTGACTTTCCATATTGTGACTTTCACAACATAGGATACTATTATTATTAGCACCGCGTCTTACTACCCGTTCGGGTTATACGCACTTACGCTAATGTGTAATGGTAGGGGTGATTGTGAGATGAAATGGAGGACCTACAGTTTAACGTGGAATCCGAACCACGGTGGAGGCCTCGCCTTCCCCACATTCACAAGATGTCTTGTCAGAGGTGAAGGAAGGGTTTGGTAATCAGATAAATCTGTGCCGGGACCGAGGATTGAACCCCGGCCTCCAGCATAGAAGTCTGACACCTTACCCCTAGACCGCCAGGTCAACATAGGGTACTTATCGTGCTGTTTGTATCAGCTCGAGGCACTTATCAGTGTTCCAGTCCATTGTTGAGCTGCACGAACCCACCCTAAGTTAATATTCTACGTCTGACGGAATGCACAGTACAAACACCAACATTAACCATTCACAATGAAGCAAACACACACAACTCGTTTCCTCTTGAGCGCGTGCACTTTACCGACAACCGACGGATATCTTACAGAGTGTTTGCAAGCATGTGGGCACACTCATTTGATGTGGTGAAACATGCCCACATTGGTGCATTGTGTCCTGTTCACACACACTCATGCAGGCTAAGTGCTCATGTGAAGACACATCGTAAAATATGTAATAATAACAAGAAAAAAAAACATATTTTGCAATAAAACAAAGAATATATAAAGTATATTTGTTATTTTTAGTATCATATATAAAATAAGGCCCAGGAAATAGTAACCAAATCTTGAGCTATGTTAAAATATTTGATTTAAATTGTGTTAGGCCTACAAAATGCAAAAAATAAATATTTTGAGCGTTACCTACAGGTGTAAGTTTTATATGTTAAATAAGGATGATTTGACTTCTTATGTGAATACAAAACAACCATCACAAAATATAGATGTATTCTGTATTATTCTTTTGATTGCAGTTGATTTGGCAATCAAGACAGAAAAATGAATTCTACATTCAATTGGAGAATACGACATTAATCATGTGATGTGGTTTAACCCTTTTACTGCATATTTAATTTTTACTTCTTACTTTCAGAAATGTTAATTATAAGTCAAAGATTCAAAATCTGAAAATTTGCATGATCATGATTATGATCAAATAATGTGATTTTCAACTAGTAATACATTTTAAATATGAAATTTAGCACATCTATAAAACGCATAATAATATAGATTTTATATCGATAAAATTGTATATGTCCCATATTATTTATGTCACATTTTACCCAAATGCAATGTTATTCTGCTATCAGAACCTTTCTTTATTTTACTAGCAACACACAATTGTGTCAAACCAATCGCTAAATGAGTATTTTACAGGCCTAATATAGGCCTTACATAATAAATAGAAAACTTTTGAAAATTAGGTTACATCAACACAACTTGGACAATTTTGTGCTACAGTGGTGTTTTTCTCAATGTAGTCTATAAGATCATGTATCTGTGTTAGGCGTGGTTTCAAAATAGTAATCAGGTAAAGAACAAAAACAAAATATATTTATTACCCTTCACATGGCATGAATTCAATCATGAATTAAATGTTACTAACACAGTAAAATAACAGGGTAAATATAACAAATACTACATTACTAAATCCCTCAACAATGTTTTCTGCCACATATATATTGCACGTGTGCTAAAAGTAGTGAAATGCGAAAGTAAACAAGTGCTACTATTGTTATGATTTAGCAGCTGGTAATTGACAGTTCTCAAAACTAACACCAGATGTCAGAGGCGTATAGGCATGCTAGTATGAAAAATTCTGCGTTCTAACACTAGTGTGGCTATTTCTGACTGTCGCAGCAAAGGTAGATCGAGTTTACACGTCGTGGGGTAAATTCAATTTCCACAGTCAATGGCTATAATGCTGAGATCGGATATATCCCATTAACGCAGCAAAAGGGTTAAAACAATAGGTGAAAATACATTTATTTTATTTTAATATAAAATATGGTAGCCAGCAAGTTTACCGAATAGCAATATTTCGATTATCAGTTTTATGAAATTCAATTATTCAAAGTTTTATTTTCCGAGAACCAATTTTTTGACATAACAATTTTTTGAACTAATAGTTTTTCAAAAACATCTTTTACAAATATGAATTTACCTCAAATCTATTTTTCAAAATAAATATTTCAAAAAGGAGGTTTTCGAAAATAAATTTTTCGAACGCTAAGTTTGAATTATAATATAATTCTAACTTTCTATAAGGCTTAGTAATTTTAAATCATTTAGAAATTATACTAAGAAATAATTTACTAAGAGTTGTGCTTGCTCTTAACGCAAGTTAAAGTGCGCTACTCATTAAAACATTATTATTTTACTTGATATCAACTATAATTTTCATAGAAAATTACTGTAGGGTACTGTAGGTAATCCCTCCTGTAGGAGGTTGAGAATAGGGGTAGGTGATTCCCTTTTCTGTAACTGTGCTGAGAGGACGCTTGACACATTCCATTAGGCTCATTCAAGCTCCATCTTCTTTAATACAAAGTGTGATAAAATTTAGTTTCAGTCTAAAAGTATTGATATGGCCCTAAAGTTTGTGATGAGTGAAAAAGGAAAACATAGGCTCCTACTTGACTGTTACAAAGAAAAGCAAGTCGAAGAAAGGGTTTATTGGAAATGTGAAAGATTTCAAAGTGTAAAGTGTGGCGCGCGAGTCATAACAGAATTCGATAGTATTATTTTAAGTATGAGAAATGAACATAATCATCTAGGGGAGATTGTTCATATGGATGCAGAGAATCTAATGGCAAATATCCGTGACACAGCAAAAAAAAACACCCGCGATACACAACTTGCATTTTGGCTTGTCTCGAGTGGAACTAGTCAAAGTGTCGTTGAAAAACTACCTAGTGTGCCAATATGAAACAAACAATAATAAATATTTGAATGAAAGCCAATGCGGGACCAGCTGTTCCTAGTTTCCATTGCGACATTGTGTTTCCTGATGAATACAAGCTAACTGTAAATGGAGATGAGTTTTCAATGTATGACTCAGGACCTCAAGATGACACTATACTTATATTTTCTACTCAAAGAAACTTACAGCTTCTTAGACGTTCCAAGCATTGGTATGCTGACAGCGTCTTCAAGACTATTCCACCCCTATTTGAGCAGTTGTATACTATTCACGAATTTGAAACAAATAACTCCATCCCACTTGTGTATGCACTTCTAGCGGACAAGAGACATGGATCTTACTCTTGTCTTTTAAGAAATGTTAAGGAGCTAGAGTCAGCTTCTAGCCCCCAGAACTTCATGACTGACTTTGAGATGTCATTGATAAATGCAGTGAAGGATGAGTATTCTCTTACAAATCCTCATGGCTGTTTCTTCAATTTTTGCCAGTGTATTTTTCATAAAATTCAAACAAATGGTTTGAAACAACGCTATGAGAATGATCCAATTTTTTACTAAAGCTTTGCATGTTACCCGTTCCTACTGAAGAAGTCGTGGAAACTTTTGATTCTTTGTGCAATAGCAATGTATTGCCCCAAGAAGCACAACCTATTAACGATTATTTTGAAGATGTGTGGATTGGTCATCCAGATTGTTGTTTGGGCCGCCACCATCCAATTTGCGCACAACAAATTTGGAACTGTTATGATAGTGTTCTTCAGGGGCTACCCAAGACAAACAACAATATAGAAGGATGGCACATAGGGTTCCAACAAAATATTTTTGCAAGCCATCCCAGTATTTGGAAATTCATCTCAGTAATCAAGTTGGAGCAGTCTCTCAATGAGGTGCGAATTGAGCACTACACCAGTGGGCAGGAACCTCCTCGTCATCGTAATAAATACTGAAACAGCATGGAACAGTTGAGGCGAATTGTTGCAGGCTGGGCCCAGCATGGGAGTGTGTGTGACTATTTGTGAGCTGTTTCATACAACATTGGGTACTAATATTAGTTTATGTGTAAAGAATAGTTTTTAATCAAATTTAATACCTTGAAAATGTTTTTTAATTCTTTTGCATCCATAAAAGATATTAACATTCAAATAAATAGCCAATAAAAATAACAATAAATGTATTTCAATTTGCTATGTTGTAATGTGTTGAAGTATAAAAAATAATTTTGATTATGTTCAGTGTTTTAAAAAGGGTTTGTGCATTCATAGATTTAAAAAATTATTTACGAAAAATATATTTTGAAAAAACTTGTTTTGTGATAGTTATTTTGGAAGTGTTAGTAATATTAATAACTATTAAAGTAAATAATAAATAAATATAAAAATTATAGAACACATTTAAATGAAATCATTGTTGTTGTTTTAATGTTTTTAAGAAAAGTTTAAAATTTTGATTGATATATTTTGAAAAACTTGTTTTACAATAGTATTTTCCGATAGTTTTTTCAATACATAATAAATAGGCCTACTTGTATTTTCGAAAAAATAGCTTCCTGAAAACTCGCAATTCGCTAAATTGATTTTCCTAAAAAAAAATTTGCTGTTCGAAAAAATTGATTGTTCAAAAATTTGATTGTTCAAAAATTTGATTATTCAAAACATTTGTTTTCTATTATTTGACTGTCAAACAATTTATTTTCAATAAATTTACTTCAGAAAATTGATTTTCAGGCAATTGATTTTTGAAAAATGTGGTTTCGACAAACATATCTATCGATCGTTTGGAAAATTGATGGTTTGAAAAATTGATTTTCAATAAAATTATTTTCGATAGTTTTGTATTCAGTGAATTGATTTTCAAATAACTGGTTTTTGAGAAATTAACCTAGACACAAAAATATACGGTATGGCCTGTGTGTTGACCGGACGTCCAATCTATATCCATGCTGGAGACCTGGCGGTCTAGGGGTAAGGTGTCAGACTTCTATGCTGGCGGCCGGGGTTCAATCCTCGGTCCCGGCAAAGATTTATCTGATTACCAAACCCTTCCTTCACCTCTGACAAGACATCTTGTGAATGTGAGGAATGCCAGGCCTCCACCGTGGTTCGGATCCCACGTTAAACTGTAGGTCCTCCATTTCATCTCACAATCATCCTACCATTACACATTAGCGTAAGTGCGTATAACCCGAACGGGTGGTAAGACGCGGTGCTAATAATAATAATAATAATAATATATCCATGCTAGAGCATTGGTTCAGTGATTTTTGAATTAAAGAGTAGGCGACTAACATACAGAGACCAATTCCTTTTTATATATCTATAATAGATATGCTTGATATTAAGAGTACTAACCTCAAGGCAATTACTAAGTTATATCTATGTAAGAAATAATTTTTGCATGTATCATTAAAAATAATTATATTTTAGCCCTAAATTCCTAAATTACCCACAACCTAATGGGCTAGGGATAAGAAAGGTTTAATGTAAGGAAGTGTGCCCACATTTTCACAGAGTGGGAAACCATTTGGGAAAAACCACCCTCAGTACACCCAACCGGAATTGAACGAACCTGCCCCATCATCGACAGTCTAGTCTATTGTGAGAGTAGCACATTAGACCGTGAACCCACTTCTTTTCCAAATTACAAGTTGTAGGCCTAAGGGTTAATATAATGCATTTAAGAATTCCAAATCATAAATTAACGACAATGAGCTCAGCATTTACATTTTTTTTTTATTGCGTCTGTTCAGGTATACACAGAGCTTACATTAAATGTAAACAAAGCAAAGGGGTTGATTACCTTTTGATACCAATTCATATTATTTGGAGGTTTGTAAAGGTAATTCATATGACTTGAAAGCTAATTTAGTTAAGTCATAATAGCATTGCTTTTACATACGTAAGTTAGGCCTATATAAATACATACCTAATCACACCATCCCTTATGGGGTAGGCAAGAAATTGTGCATATAGCTCAAAAAATAACTCCTTACTTAATCCATCCTCGCTAACTTTCTTCATACGTCCTTATCCTTGCATACTCCCCTCACTTAGGCTATATTATTTATGTAGGCCTAGTGTTTACACATAAATAACAGACACATTATGTGTTTACAGCAAGATAAATAAAGACTTGTTTCAAAGAGTGAAATTCATATCAGGTTTGAATATTTAATATTGGACTCTATATACACCACACATATAGGACCATATCATATAAACGTGTAGGTTACCCTTACACCTTCTTTATAAAAACGAGTGTGTGATGACAAACACATTACCATACAATGTTATTAATCATAATATACATCGATATGGGTCATAAAATTCAAATTAGTACCTTTATGTGCCAAGTGTTTATTGTGATTAATAATGATCGATAGTATTTTTTTCATCATAAGCCCTTTCTTCAAAAGAAGGCTTTTAATTAATAGATTTATATTATTATTAGCACCGCGTCTTACAACCCGTTCGGGTTATACACACTTACGCTAATGTGTTATGGTAGGGTGATTGTGAGATGAAATGGAGGACCTACAGTTTAACGTGGAATCCGAACCACGGTGGAGGCCTGGCATTCCTCACATTCACAAGATGTCTTGTCAGAGGTGAAGGAAGGGTTTGGTAATCGGATAAATCTGTGCCGGGACCGAGGATTGAACCCCGGCCGCCAGCATAGAAGTCTGACACCTTACCCCTAGACCGCCAGGTCACCAATAGATTTATATAATCGGCCTATACCAGATAATATTTTTTTAAAAGCTTCTTTAAATTAATGGACAATGTTTTTTTTAAACTATGAAAGTGTTTATCCTTTCACATTCAACAGCATTCAGAGCATAATTTAAAGTAGGTTTTTATTCGCCCCCCTCCCTTTACCCCCCAAATGGATCCTAATAAAAATAAAAAAAGGCCCCATTAAATTGTATTTATTATATTTTTGAACCTTGGCCTAATTATGTTATGAATATTTTACTTAGAATATAGTCCTAATATCAGCCGATCAAACCCAAAAATCGTACTTAACTTTTAGGCCAATTATCTATTTTTTCAATCTGAAAATCATTAGATTTATCCTACCAATACATTCACCAAAATGCAGGGCCCCCAATGTTACCAAATCCAGTTGTTTTTTTTTAAACTTTGCAAAACCAAACTCATCTAAGTGAAGGAACAAAGCTTGTTGAAAAATATATTTAAAAGAAATTGAACGCCCGAAGCTTTACATATATGCCTACCGGTATTATAGTCAATTAACAGAGCAACTTGAAATCTGACAACAGAATAGTAATTATAAAAACACAGTACATATTGCCAAACTAATATTCCATAAAACATCCTTGTACAAAAGGTTGACACAGTGATATGTGGGGCATATGAGAAAATAGAGTTTTGAAGCCATATTAATAGGCAATAATCGTCTGCAACGACCACACTTTGCTTGCATGCTCTTTTGCAACAGAACAATTTCTTGTAGGTGGTTAACTAATAATTTTCTTATTCAAATGAAAACACTCTTGCACATCCAGTAACAATTTAACATCTAGCAAACTCAAACAATACTCCATTAAAACTAAACTGAAAATGTTGTTATGATCCAAATGAATACACACATCAGGAGTCAAATATTAAAATAAAGTTATAATACATATTATAAGGCTGAATAATGCACTAATATATTGTTAAGTACTTACTAACTTAATTTAACCTTCTTTAGGCCTATTATAACCATTCAGCTGACTTGATATAACGTTGCCACTGTCCCATTCGCTAATAGAATCTTAAGAAGCTCATGATCATTGTTAATATTGACATAATAACCAATTTAACTTTCATAGTACAGGTATAAGACGACAGATGTCATATCATAAGGGATTGTGAGTCACACCCCATATTCATCTAGTAGGCCCTATGTTTATGTCAGGACTTATATATTTGTGAGTTGTCTAAATGTTGTAAAAATAAAATAATTTCAAATACATATAATTAGGTTTATAGTATTATTTGAATTGCTGTCTCCTTGTGAGTAGCTAATAATGATAGTGTTAGATTTAATTGATTTGCTATCTTAAGAAAATACAGTATATTATATGGTAGGGAAAAGTACTTAAGCATTAACCCCCTAATTTTATCTTATACCCTGGAGTAGTAAGAATTACAAGTGTCATGTAAATATCTAATTGTTCTATTTCTATAAACTAGGTAAAATGAACAGGTTGAATTTTTTCACCTTGATCCCACTGCGACCTTGTTGCTTAAGTAGGACGTTCTCTGGCTTCATGTCACAATGAATTATTTTATTCTTGTGTAAAGCTTCCAAGCACTGCAGCAGTGAATGGGAGAACTTCCGCACCAATTGAAGACTAAAACCTTGAAACTTATTTTTCTTTATCAGTTCATACAAATTGATCGAAAGGAGTTCAAAAGTTATACACATATGATTTCGGAATGTGAAACTATCATAAATGTGAATTATATTCATAGAATTATCTTTGTCCTGCTTTCTCAAATGTTCTAAAATTCTAATTTCTTCCTGGGCTTGTCTATGGAACCTTTTTTCATTTCTTACCATTTTAAGAGCGATGTGTTCATGATTTTTATGGTCATATGCTTTAACGACTTGTCCAAAACTACCTTTACCAATAACTTTAAGAACTTCGTACCTGTACGCTACATGGTCATGTGGAACATGTGTGTATGAGCCTTGTTCATTGTCATAACCACAATTGTTAGTAGTTCCTAAAACACCGGATCTTTTCTTGGCGTTGGCACCGATAAAGTAGATTTGTGGATATTGAAAAATTTCGTGGTGTTCATATGGTGTTAATTTGTTCATATACAATTTCATTACCTGTTCCGGGGTTGCTACCATCGCTTTAGATTTAGAAGAGTCATTTTTAATTTGGATCGGACTGTTGGTACCATCCACTGTAACCGAATTGACTAAAGGTAACGTATGAGTCCCACTAGTTGGTTGGTTAGTAATTTGAAGAGCTTGAGGTGTAGGGAGATGAGTTAGTGTAGAGTCGTCAACTAGTTGCTGTAAGGGTGGAAGATGGTTACTATTATCTGTCATGTGGATATGATATGTATCATTGGGTGTATTTGAGGGAGCACCGTTCATATTTGTAAGCAGGGAACGAGTGCGAGAAAGCGGCATTATGTCAGATGAAGTTTGCCTACTAATTTTCACTGCACTGGACATTCCTCTCTCTACATCTAACCCTCTTCAACTGGGCTGATTAAGTTTGAAAGCACCAACTGCTTTGCATTATTTTGAACAAGTATAAGCCCGACATAATTTACCTAATAATTTCGAAGTTTAACTTTAGACCAAAGAGAACCGAGGAACAATGTGTCACAACTTTTAATTCTAAAACTCGCCATTTTCAAAGTCACTGCCTACTAAATCACAAACACAGAAAAACAAAAGTAACAAAAGTAGTACTTCTTGCCTTAAAACCATAAACATAGGATATGGTTATAAAATCGATAGATAGCTCAAATTATGTAAATTATAAATTAATTATAGCTAAAAATCAATTATGTCTCTTCAAGATAATGTTGAGGCAGCTTAGGTTATAATGTTAACTATCCTTAAAGATTAAAAAATGAATTCATTGCAGTTAAACATAAATCAGGAACTATATAATCACTATCAAAAACATTCCACAACATTATTTATCTCCTTCAATATTTATGCCCCTGATGTTTATTTAACTATGGAACAATTTTCTAACACACATCAAATCATTTTTCAAATTTTGATGGATGCTAGATCAAGGTAACGTCAGTGATCTATGTATTATTCTGGTTGGACATAAACATGCGCATGGTCAATTACCAAAACGTGACGCTGAAGTTTATCCTTTGGTTTATTGTGTGTGTGTAGTGTGTGTGTGTCAATGATCTTATACGAAAACATATCTCTGATGAATACAACTATTATTGTTTGAAAATACCCTAGTGACGTATTATAACACACTTGCCTGACGAATCACTTATATTAAAGGATATACAATTACATTTTACAGGTAATACTGTACAAATAGGAATAAAATCTTTAACATATTTAAATGATTATGTAGTTATCATCCATGTTGTTTACAATCTGCTAAGAATACACTTATATTTAAAGTTAGCTATTAGTTTTTATATTGATTTCAGAAACCATATTATATTGAAAGTTCAATGAATATAATGAATAATGTATCTTAAAACTTGATAACATTTGTTTGAATAACCAACTTTGTGTAGTTGCCATACAGTGAAACGATCACTTAGGTTATAGGCCTGTAATTTTTTTATTATATTACTTTTTTTTAAGTTGGCTCATATCTTGTAGGTATATTGCTTTCAGAAACCACATAATGTTAAAAGTTCGATAACTATAATGAAACCAGTTAGCTAAAAAAATATATTACATTTGTTTGAATGACATACTTTGTGTAGAAGTCTTAGGTTCAAACAATAATGTAGGTTAAAGGCTTGTAGGAAGTATGGTATCTACGAAAACCTGATTTTAGTCAGAACCTCAATCTGCGAGGCTTTATTTAGTACCAGAATACTATCATATATTAGTATTTTGATAGAATGAAAGGTCGTTTAGAGTGGAAGTAGAAATTCCCTTCTGGAAGGTCTTTTATACTACTTAAACACTACTATAGAACAGGATTCTGGTACGAGATAAAGCCTTAAAAACAAGCTTCCTTCAAAAATCATCATATATATTGTATCATCTACCTACATCATACCTTGTGGACAATTTGAAAAGTGTGCCGATAGATGGCACTTCACGCCCACTGAGGTCAAAGGTGGAGTGTATAAGAATAAGTCAGTGATGTGCAAATTGTTAAACAGGACAGGGCTGGCCCTAGCACCGCACGAGGTAGAGCACTGTCAAATGAAAAACGTTTCTTGAGTTCCCAGTGGTCCAGTGTAATAGTGTTTAAGTGTGTTCTGTTTCATTTGCCCTACAATGTGGGCCATCAAAGTTAATCAATTTCTCATTAATATAATTATGTTAAATTTAACCTCACTGTGTTTTCTTTACAAGTGGATTAGTCTTATATTGTAAATAAATAACGGGAAGAATTAACCGAATATCAAAGCTCAATTAGTGGAATTTTCTTGGTCAGCGAGGTGACGTGACCATGTAGTGACGTATTGGTACCACATTGTGTCTGGGAAATGTACCTAGTGATAACAAAAGGGTAAAATATTGGCCTTAATCAACTTATTTAAAGAAAAAAGGCACCCATTTTGAACTTTGTTATGCTATTCAAAGTTTGTAATAACACATTTATTTAATTTAACTAATCACATATTTATGCATCTCATATATTCAATCAAAGTAATAAACGATGTCAAAATATCGCTTGGCCTTGTAAGGGTGTAGGAGAGAAAGAGATACCCTAAGGTTTCTTCTCTCTTACACATTGGTATGCAGACCAAGGCTCAAAAATTTTACCCACGGATGTCCATCCAGTTATATTATAGAGATCAATGGGTAACGTATAGTACTGGCCTACACATGTATCCCAAATGTCAGTCATTTTGTCTCGTGGAAGTCTTTCAAGCCTTTTAGCTCTTGCCAGGTGCCAAACGTTCATGCACCCTAGTGTACATATTTCCTTTGAGAAGGACATGTTCATGACTCATGACTAGGGGGCGGATTTTGCACTAAATGCCTTTTTTATTCCTTTGCTTTGAAAATTAGACTTTTGAGGTATAAGTTTATTTTCTATGATTGCGAAGATAGTGTGATGACTTTTATAGTGCCTATAAATGACTATTTAGGTGTTTAGTGCCTATTTTACAAATGGGAGCCTTAAAGTGCCTTTTTCATATCTCTCTCTTCCTCACACCCTCTTTTTTGTTTCTAAATACTTGTGGTCCCTTCCCCCATCCTTCACTACTTAGGTCAGTCCCCGTGGATACTCATGATAGGAAAGAAAAACCATGTGTCCAGCTGTTTGATAGGTTCAAACAGGCCAGACTGTCGACAAAGATTTTCTTCTGGCGCACAGCAGTGTCAGTTCATTCAGTGGTTGTGTACGCTGTTGTTAGATGTGCATATCTGTTCATTAATATTTCTTTCTATTGGACTCAGTGTAAATTATTTAACTAAGTTGGTAGAAAATGCCCAAAGAGAAATTGTGTAAAAGTGTGCTATTCAAATAGTGAATTGGTGGTGATAGGAATTTCACAATGGACGGTAAAATGAATTTTTTGTCAGGCATGTTCCAAAGAGGTAAGTTACCTTTTCAAAGGAGGAAAGCAAATTATTAATTTCGAAAGTCAAGGTTTTTATTAAATATTTTGGCTACAGTTTAAAATTAGACCATGATTATTTGCTATCGTTCAAACTAGGTTTCATTACTTACTGAAGGATTTCAACGACAGAGTGGAAATATTTATTAAAGCGTAAACTATCTTACAAAAAAAAATCTTAGTTCTCTTGTAGGGTGATGCTTTGTTAATTTGTAGAATTCACATATATTATTGGATGAAAATTTACACATATAATATTTAGGTAAAATGCGAGAAGAAGTATCACCTAGAACAACACAAAAATACTGCAATACATATGAAGAATTGCAGATAGATAACAGGATCAAAACAATTTTTTCCTAAAGTTAATGATGCGGATAAATCCCAAGAGCAATTTTTTACTGACATATGCTCTGAGATGGTAACTGCAAGTATTCCTTGGAAGAAGCTGGAGAATCCAGATTCCAATGCTTTTCTCAACAAATATGCCAACATGAAGATACCAGATGAATCAACTCCGAGGAAACACTACTTGCATTCAACTTATTTATCCGTAAATTTTTACAATAGCAGTTTTTCTTTCTGATATTAAAAATATTAACTAAATTGTATTGATTTAAACTATTTACAACAAATATTATTTTTATTTAGTTTAAGACAGTTGAGAAGATCCGAGAAGATATTGGAGAATCATACTCCTGGGCTGCAGTTGGTGAAACCACTGGCACATGTAAAAAGTAATTTTGGAAATTTTCCTGGATCAATCACAGTTTTAGAGGTGAGGGATTTGCCTCTTCTGTGAAGATAATGCGGGAAATAGAAGAAAACCTGAATCAGGCTTCTAGCTCAGTTGGCACAGCCATCGTCGACAAATTTAACAGAGCATTGCAGCGAAACCTTGGGTGGAAAATGATGGAAAGTATTGCGAACATCTTGGAAGGACAAACTAACACACCTAGAAGTCAAGCTTAGCTCATCTGAAATTTTGTCCAATGACTTCATGTGAAGTCGAGAGAAGTTTCTCACGCTATAAAAAACATTTTATCAGAAAACAGAACAAAATTTACAGCTGAAAATCTTGAGAAGTATTTGGTAATTAACTCTAATAGTAATTAATTTGTGTTTATGGAAAGTGTATGCTGGATTTTAAGAATGAATAATAAAAAAAATTGAGGGTTTTGGTGCATTTTGTATTACTATGCCTATTTTTTTTCTTTTTAATGCCTATTTACTGCTTTTTTTACTTTATAATGCCTATTTTTGAAATTTTTAGTGCCTATTTGCCTGCCTTTTTTTAAATAATTTTAGTGCCTATTTGCCTGCCTTTTTTAAATAATTTTAGTGCCTATAAATCCCCCCCCCCCTACTCATGACTGACACATGACAGGTGGCTGTGTGGTGGCCACTCCAAATCGCAACTGCCATATGTAATCTGCTAGACGCGATCATCTCTCAAATACTGGACAAGTGTGTGGCCCACCAAAGATGCACTGCTAAAATTTGATTAAAGCTAGCCATTTAAATCTCGTGGCTCGCGGGCTGCATGTAGCCCTATCTATGATATTTTGTCTGACCCGTTGACCTTATGATGAGTCATCATACAATGCGGCCCTTTTTTTTTTCAAACTTCGAGGAAATGCAACAGTTTTGAATGTCATATTTGAAAATTAGACATAATTTTGAGAATTCTTGCATGTGAGGTTGGTGTACTAAATCATACTGGTGTACTATACTCTTTATTCGACAGGAATCAATTCTCAAAAATGGTTGAATTTTCACATCCAATATGTGCAATATTTGGCAGCGCATGCATTTGTTTACAGTTGTTTTTTCAAATGCAATTAAACAAAACACCCGAGAGATTTCGGCTTACGGACATACACTTATCGACCATTATAAAATGTTTAAAATCGTTTTGTTTTGGTAAGGGAAGATAATATTTAAGTAGTATAAGAAAGATTAATGTGAATAGTTGTATTAATGTATTGATCACAGATGTGGCCATGGGTAATTTATTTTATTTTTTTATGGAGGTGACTGAGAAAGGGTTTGGAGTGGAGTTCAATCACCAGAGGCGAAGAAAACGTTTTTAATGTTGATTCCTATAGAAACTATTTTGAAGTTTCCTTTAAGATAGCTATGATCAAAGGTTAACTGGCCCCGTGGTGGAGTAGTCAGTGCACCTGCCCACAAGCTTAGGGTTCTTGGGTTCGATTCCTGGATGGTACCTTAAGTACCATTCCCTTGAGGGGGAATGATCACAATGGCCACCAGGGTTTGGTAAATTAGGCTAAGACTCACCTCGGCTCCACAACTCCATAATAACCATCACATAATCTCATTGCGAGTACGACGTGTAGACAACCTCCTATGTATGACGTACCCTGGGCAACTTTCTGTGCTAACAGCGCGGCTAATAGTCTACACATAAGGCGACAGAACCTCAATGTCAAACTCCCTCCCAGTCACATGTGTCATACGTTTAAAAAAAATCTAAAGTTTAAATAATGTAGGCCTATGTGCTACAATAACTTAAAACAAGAAATCACTCAAAAAATATACAATTACAGTCAACTCTCGATTCTACGACCCCGGGAATGGCGTCCCTCTCGAAGTAACGACCCTTTTTTGGGGAACCGTGAAAAATGTGGGAAAAAAGGTCGAAAAGTTTTAGGAAATCGGCTGTAAAATGAGTTTGTTGCATTTATTTAGGTCACTGCGTTGCAATTATCTTTGTGACCACTGTATTACTAGTTACTGGGGTAGGTCAGGTATAAAAAAAAAGACACCACCTCATCAATGCCAGCCAATATCACTTGACTCTGTCCACCCCCTCCAACAAGCAAGACAATGTTTCCCCGCGCGCGACTGCCGCTACATCACGCGCCAGGCTTGCTTTTGCCATTGTTATTTAGATTCTCGATTTGGTTACTATTTTGGTTTGATTTTGTGAACAATTTTTGACGACCCATGCTATTGTTTAACATTGTTATTTTGATTTGGTTACGTTTTTGGTTGGATTTTGTGAACGATTTTTGATGACCCACGCTATTTTTTTAAATTTGATACGAACTTATAATTTTGACGAAATGAGTGAAAGGAGTACCTTCTTCAAGAAATAGGTAGGTTTTATTTTATTTACTTTTTCACGTATTGTCTAAAAAATGCAATTTTTTCTTATGAAGGTCAGGGGTGGAACAAAATCTGTTAAAATTCCAATAACGACCCCTTCGAAATAACGACCCTTTTCCAGGGAACCGTGAAAGGTTGTAGAATCGAGAGTTGACTGTAAATACAACTTTTGATTTATGAATATAGGCTAAGCAAAGTGTAATAAACTGTTTATTTCAAAAGCTATAGATATTGTTTTAACTAAACTTGCTATTTATAAAATGAGCTAAGCATATTTTTCAAATTTATAGGAGCTACTAGATTTCACAGAAATTAAAGTGCGTAGGACAGGTTTGTCCTATTCGTAGATTATAGTTTTAATTGTTTTAGATAATTCTAGTGACGTTGCCAATTTTAATCCCGGTATTATTAGGCTATTTTCAAGGCCATAGCTGGAGGAGAAGGGGAGGGGGTGCTCGTACATTAAAAAAAAAAGTTTGTGCTTAGGTTCAATAGTTAAGTAACAAAGCTGTGTAGAGTTGTATACTAGAGGGCCCTACACACACAAACCAACTTGTCAGGACAACCAGCCAACAAGCCGGTAAATTGTATAATGTGGAGGGTTGTTGTACAACCAAAATTATTTTTGTTCCAAGTTGGTCGGTTGGTTAGAATCATTGATCTCTATAATATAACTGGATGGACATCTGTGGCTGAAATTTTCAAGCAGTCGTCTGCATAACATTGTGTAAAAGAGAAAGACAATTTCGGGTATCTCTTTCTCTCCTACACTCAAACAAGGTAATGTAGCATTTTTACATCGTTCATTAATTTGATTGAGTTAATGAGATACATAAATGTGTGATTAGTTAAATGAAATAAATATGTTAGTAAATGTTTTGGAGAGCATATCAAAGCTCGAAGCTGGTTAGTTATTTTCTTTGAATAAGTTGATGTAGCCAAATATATACAATGATTTTTGAGCGAAGCTTCTTGTAAGGCTTTATTTTGTAACAGAATCCTACCCTATAGTTGTGTTTAGTTAGGATAAATAACTTTCCAGAAGGAAATTTTTACTTCCGTTCTAAATGGACGTTTATCCTACCAATATATATATATGGTAGTATTCTGGTACGAAATAATGCCTTACATATTGAGATTATTACTAAACTCAGGGTTTAGTAGATACCGTACTACCTATAAGCCTATAACCTAAATTATCATTTGAATGTAAGACTTCTACACAAAGTATGGTATTCAAACAAATGTAATATAGTTTTTAGCTAACTTATTTCGCTATAGTTATCGAAATTTAAACACAATATGGTTTCGGAAAACAATATACAAGATATGAGCCAACTTTAAAATAAAAAAAAATGATAGTATAATAATACTTTCTGCAAGCCTATAACCTAAGTAATAGGTTGAATGTATGGCAACTACAAAAAGTTTGTCATTCAAACAAATGTAACTTAATCAAGTTTTAAGATACCTTATTTATTATATTTATCGAACTTTCAATATAATAACCTATGGTTTCTGACACCAATATACAAGCTAGTAACAAACTTTAAATATAAGTGTACTCTTGGCAGACTGTAAACAACAGTGATGATAACTACATAATTATTTAAATATGTTAAAGATCTTATTCGTATTTGTGCAGTATTACCTGTAAAACTGAATTGTATATCCTTATATGTAAATGTTTTTCGGGAAAGTGTAATATAATACTTCACTATTTTCAAACAATAACACTTTTATTCATCAGAGATATGGTTTCACATAAGAACATTGAAAGAAACCGTTAAATCTGTCCCCCCACCATTGTGGCAGACGATAAACTTGAGTGCCACGCTTTTGTCCTTGGCAATGTGTATGTGTATGTCCATCCGGTTAGATTATAGAGAGAAATGGTTGGAACAAACCACCCGATCACCAAATTCCCTACCTCATCGCCCGACATGTTGTTGTTTCTGCAGCGTTGTTGGACCAACCGACCAACCTGACGTCAGTCAGTCACCGCTTTGCTAGTGTTTAGGTGGGTAGAGTCACGGTGCGTTCTTTTGTTCTATTTAAAATTTCGTCACCATACTGAATAATTAAGAGAAACATTCATGATATATTCTTTAAAAAATTACGAAAATCATTTGAATCCTCTTTTAATAAAATTGCATAAGTGATTTTTTTTTTCTTTCTAACAACCAATTTTTTGCCCACTTTTTTCTGTATTTTTTTTTTTTGTAATATTTTTATGAATCGATAATGTTGTTAACGTGATTCAAATTCTGGTATTTGGATAGAGATAGAGGCATAGCGTTCGTTCGTTCTGAGATCACGATAGCTACTGACAAATTGGACCGTGTTAGTCGGGCAGTGTGGAGGCACGCTTCCGATTTGTTCCGACGGTCAGGCCTACCAGTTGGTGTTTCTGTAGGCCCCTTAAGAAAAAATATTCACAAAGGAAATGTAAATGTAGGGAGAACTGTAGAAGTGGGTACGAGATTAAGAAACAACAAACCTTTTAACTGGAAACTATTCGAACTGTAGTGCTGAGAACACTTCGCAAATGGGTCAGCAAAGAAAAAAGTGAGTTGGCAGTGATCGGTTATGGTGAGGGACGGGAAGGTGGGGAAGGTTCAGTTATCAGCTCCTCTAACTGATAGTAGTTTGCGAAAATATAAAAAGCGGGAGTTTTAGAACAGCCTACCTGAAGATAAATATATGTTATAAATACCATGTCGTATGAATGATTTTGGCTATTCTAATTTAGAGCGGAGTGTAGACTAGTGTTAACTAATCAGTTACCCGCTTTGGTGACCGCGTGGTCTAAGGCGCAGCTCTCACAGTAGACTATACTGCCGATGACAGGAAGATCAAGGTTCTAATCTCAGTCGGGTGTACTGAGGGTGGTTTATACAACATTATTTTCCACTATTTCTCCACGCAAATGCGGATACACTTCTTTTAAATATAACCTTCTGAATCGCTAAAACTATTAGCGTAATTAGTACATAAGCGAAAAACACATACGGCGGCAATGAGCCATACGTATGACATCACGTTTGGTGCCATTGCATATTCACAACATTTCTGCATGCCGCCAGTTAAAACTCCCATTTCTTAGAAAATAAACAATTTTTGAATGTTTGATGAAATCATACTACGCAGCAGAAACTAATTGAGGAATATTTGGAGGGGATCCGACCTAGTTACCTTTAATTTTTTTTTTAAATTACAGCTGTAGCCAAAATGCAACAGCGCCAGTCACAAACGGTTACGTTTCGCACTTGGCGAGAGCAGGTGCTATGTAAGTTTCTTAGTGTTAAATACATTTATAGCACAAGTATTTATTCTAGGCCCTTAATCACCATTAAATAAACTTCATATTGCATCTAGAGACATTTAAGATTCAGTCTTATTTTATTTTAATTTAATTTTTTACTTAATAAAATCCAATATTCTTTAAGCCCTCTTATCAAAGGAAATAGCGAGTGTATGTTCATCATTAAGTAGTAATAATTCTTAAGAAGTAGAGTTTCAGATAGGGGAGTGGTAAAATATCTAGAGAAATCATTGCTTACATATTGTATTCAATATAACCAAATATATTAAGAAAAGGTTTTAATAAAATCCTTAAAACTATTATTATTACTATGGTAATAGAGTGAGGAAATTGATATTTCTACTTTAAAGCTTCATGTACCTCATAAAATATAAAATGTAAGCTAAAATGTGAGCTTTGTAAGAGAGAAATAACACAAATTAAAATGTATTCACATTGGTTAGTACCACTTAGAAAGAGTCATGTAGTTTAATTCTGGCAACCATACCATTTTAATCAAATCTGCCACTTTCTCTCCAATCATTAGGCACACAGAATTGGTATCTCCACTCACAATCTTTGGCATGATAGATGCGTCAGCCACTCGCAAGTTTCTTATTCCGTGCACTCTCAACTCTGGATCAACTACAGCAAATATGTCAGAAGAAGGACCCATCTTGCATGTTCCTACGGGATGGTGGCCACTCACTGTATATATGTGAACAATACATATCCAATATTGTATAGTGCCAGGTTCTAAGTGTGCACACTCATCAAAAGGCAAAGCTGACAGTTCAAACCCCAACAAACCAAGAGTGTTAGTGCGCAGAAGTTTATGCTGGATAAAAAGAATAGCTTGTATGAGAAGAGATTCATCCATATTATCTTCTAAATAGTTTGGGTAGATTAATGGTGGATCAAACGGATTAGTACTATTGATTACAACTCTTCCACTGCTTCTTGGTCTCAGAACCATTGGTCGAACTTCGATTTCACTATAGTAACTGCTCGAGTCACCTTCGTCACTGATGGGGAAGAACTGGAATTGTATATTAGGAGGTTCAAATTGAGTATCGATGTTAGCTTGTTCCATATTTATGAAAGCCACTAGCTGTAGAGGACCTGTTCCTGTCAAAGGCCCTCGTTTTCTTTTAAGATATTCGATTAAATCAAGCATCTTTTCTTTTTCAGATGGTAGCTGAGATGTTCGATTCAAATTAATAATAATGCCTCTGGTTGTAACATGATCTTGTAGGTTGTAGCCCACTTTTAAATCTTGAAGCAAAGGGATGCCTAGAGGAACCAAAACTTCCCGTGGTCCTATCCCTGATAGCATTAAAAGCTGTGCTGAATTTACAACACCGGCACACAAAATAATCTCTATTCTTGCAAAAACTTTACGGTGCATCCCAGTTCTTGAAACACACTCCACGCCTTGAGCTTGTCTAAATATCGGGTTTACAAGAATCCTAGTAACCATGGTATGAGTAAAAACGTGAAGATTTGATCTACAGAAACGGACAGGTTCAATAAATGCTTTACCTGAGCTAAGACGTTTTCCATTTCGTGAAGTAGTTTGTGAAACAGCTACGCCTTCTTCATTAACACTGTTCTGATCAACATTTTCAAAACCAAGCTCAATGAAAGCTCTAAAAAGAGCGACTACATTTTCATCTTTGTACGGAAGTCTTTCAACTGTTTGGTAACCTCCCGTATGATGATATGTGCGATCATATCTTTCAAAATCTCTATTGTCCTCCGATTTTTTGAAGTAAGGCAGGACATCTTTGTAGCTCCACCCGTAATTTCCTAATGATGCCCAGTTATCATAGTCACGTACATTTCCTCTTGAATATAGCATACCCCCCAATGTACTGGAACCACCCAGAACTTTACCCCGAGGCCATGGGCAGCCCGTCGGACAGGATATAGTTTGAGGTTGGCTGTAGGTATTCCAGTCTATATCACTGCCTGGGCCAAAGAGGGACAGTCCTGGAACCTCTGCCCAATATGGCTCCTCACCTCCTGCTTCAAGAAGTAGAACTTTCCAAGAAGTGATCTCTGAAAGACGATTAGCAGCCACGCATCCAGAAGATCCCCCACCAATCACGATGAAGTCATACATATCTTCTAGATCATAACACGCCTGGGAAGTATGGTAATCTCTGAAGAGAACAGAAATGATGGAGAAAAACGTGCCGATCATTATAGATGAGAAACGCTTTTCGATTTGTCTTGGTCGGAACATTTAAAGTAGTTGTAGCCAGCAACCTGAAATAAAATGTGGTTTTAAATATATGAATATAAAAGGCATAACAATTATGGGTAGTAAGATGCAGTGCTAAATAAATTTAAAAAAAATAGTTTTCATTCTATACTGTCAATACAAGTTATTTCAACAATAAACATTATGTTAAAATCAAACGTTTGTTTATCCTGAAAAGTATCAAACCCATATTTGGCGGATTACACTATGGTCATACCTTTTAAGCTATAGGCTAAAACAGTGAAATAATGAAAAGTGGTAAGCTTTCTAGCTTCCTGGGTAAATGAAGGGTGCCTCCATAATGAGCATGTCAAATTGAGACTTACCATATAACGTAATAATAATAATAATAATAATAATAATAATAATAAGCGTCAGGGCTACATCATTGGCAGCCCAGTTTTTTAAAGATTAGCCAGTACTAATATACCGTAGCCCAGGGGACGCCCGAATGTACTAATCGTGCATCCCTTCCCTGGAGGCTCTTTCCATATTCCAATGAGAGGAGATGATGGCGATAGTGAGTAATGAGGTTGTGGAACCAGTATAAACACTTAAACCTAACTTAATCCTAACTAAACAAACCCTGATACCCGTTGGGGTAGTTCTCGTTGAGGGAAATATACCCAAGCCACGAGCTTGGAATCGAACCCGGGACCCCTATGATCGTAGCCAAGTGCACCGACCACTAGCCATTTAAGGTAAGCGGAATGTACACGTCACTTGAAAGGTATCCAGTTTACCTTGCCTAGTTCTATTATGGTGCAGCTTATAAGATAAAGTAGGGGTCTTCAACCCGCGGCACGTGGTAACATTTTTTTGCGGCCCGCTCATTAATGAAAAGTATAAAATTATTTCAAGAGAAAAAATGTCAAATACAGATATTTATTTTACATAATTAACTAATAAAATAAATGAGTATTTTACGTCACTTTATAAACAATTTTTGCTTTTTGCACGAAGAAAAATATTGAATTTTAATACAAATGTATTTGAACCAGCAAATGATAACTCCAGTAGACAAGACAAAGCTAAGAATAGGTAAAAAAAAAAAAA
>CABFOV010000185.1:158539-192937 GCA_902141375.1 Timema poppense | reverse complement strand
AGTCTTATCGGCTCTTACCGGGGAGAGGACTAGTTGAAGCCAGCCTAGTCCGTCTCTATAATAAGATATATGCTAACACTTGGCGTTCTGTCACAGGTAAATGTAATTTTGGTTTGCTTCTTATAAGTGGTAGTGTTGTGGTTGTTAAGCTTATGTAATTGTTCCCATTGATGAAAGAGATCTTGTGAAGTGTTAAAGTGTTCGATTGTCAATTTAGTTTGACAGTGTTTGAAAGTGTGAACTATGGAAGGGGACTCGGATTTGAAAACTGTTCCCTCACAACAAAGCTTGAGGAAGGGACCTGAGACAAGTAGCAGAGTTAGTGAAGGTAGTTCAGTGGGATGTAGCAGTGCCGATTACCTTTCTCAATGCTGTGCTCTCGACCGATTATTCGCAGTTTCGTTTGGAGCCCTCACTTTTGAAGAAAGGCAGCAAGTAATAATGAAAGGTAGGCCGACTCCAGACATTTCTGCTAAAACAAAAATGAAAGACTATACACGTAATTATTTATGTGTTTATTTTTTTCCATGTTTTGGTTTTATTTATTTATGTATTTGTTTGTTTATTCCATGTCTAAATATTGTGAATCGGTTGGAGGGAGATAAATTGCCTACCCTATGACCTGTAAAAGTGTATTTGCTAAGTTAACATATTGTACATTATATGGAGAGTATTCCTCTTTAACCCCATAATGAAAGGTGTCTTCAAACCTAGTCCTCTTTGAGAAAAGTCACCGCACGCCACTGTCGGGCATGCCAAGAATCGAACCTGAGACTCTTAACTCAGTAGGTAGACATGCTACCGACTGAGCTATGGTGTCGGATTGTTAATCCTTGCACTGCATGGTCATTTTCAAAACACAAAGAACAATGGAAACGTTTGACATTTTCACCCTTATTAATTAAAAATGTGCATCTCCAACCATCAGGCTTGAAACTATGCAAATCGCGTCTGCAAGGTTGTTTTTTGACGTCATTGGTTGCATTATAGATTGTCGTTGAATGTTCTTAGTCGTATTATTATAATTTATTTACTGGTCTTCTAATCATTTCATAAGATGGGATAGTTCTTTGTGGTTTTTAATGACAAGTATTGTCAATGAGGTCATCGAGTGGCTCGTGTTCAGCAGGTTAATGTCTAAAGTATCCTGTCTCGTCGTGCGTGATATTTTCTTATCTAGTTTGATGCAGTTCTTTGATCGTTTGCATATTACCTTCCAATATACAATGTGCTTCCCTAAGTGGTTCAAGTTCCTCTAGCACCGCTAGTATCGCTTGTATCCCTTGATCTGAACTTTGCTGTGCTCTGAAAATATGTGTCAGAGATGAATCTGTTTGTTTATTTTGTTATCTTTTTGATCATTTCAGTTTGATTGGTGTCTATTTTTTTTGCGTTAAATTCCCAATTGAATTTAATAAAATATTAAGTATTGAGTTTTCCCCATTTTTCACGGGCTTGTGATGCACATGATTCTCTGGCCCCTCTTTAACCTCTTCTATTTCTTTGGTCAAACTATCCACTGTAACATGGGTTGAATGAAACAGATTCTGATCCTGCAGTAGTTAACTTATCTTTATGGTCTTAGGTAATTTACGGGTCAATTTTCCATTTTTTGTTCTTATTAATTTGATTAGTTGTAGAGTCACATAGTTGGTGTTGTTCGTGTTCAGCATATTTGGCTATAAGAAGACATAGTGCTCTCTTATTATATATTAAACCAAACTAAATTAAAGATGTGAAGAACAACCAAATTATCTAACACTTCTTGGAATTTATAGATTACCATCTTTTGAAATACTCGTAAATTTGGTTTACTCACCATTGTTCCACTTGTACTTAAATCATATGGTTCCAAGCACACTCGTTGTAAGTCATGAGTTCTTGCAATTACGCTATTAGAGGTTTGCCCGGCAATCGTTTCCATTTTTGTCAGTCATAAAAATTAGCATATCCTGGTCATAGCACCATTTTATTATAGTTATTTATTTTTACAATAATTATTTATTGATATTTGTATCTGCACATTCTTCCTTCTTAATATAATTTTATTTATTTATCTGTACATAATTTGATATTTTGATCTAAAATTAATTATTCTCCCTTCTTCTTAAATACAATTATGGAATATTTATGTTACCATAGCAAACTGTTCTTATGTCGCTGTGTAATGCAAATATGAGATTACAATAATATATTAAACAAGCGTAATGATGTTTTCGATAAAATTTATAGTGCAAACTGATCCACCAAACTGTTCTAGATTTGTAAGATGGAAAATATAAATGTGAGAGGGTTCCTATTTGAGGACTTTGACGGTAAGCCCACCCTAAGAGATATTTGGTTACAAGAACTAAGAAAAACACTCTACCCTGATTTTTACCTTGTGGAGAAAATCAGCAAACAAACTTTAAATAAAGTCCTTGTCAAATAGTTAGAAGTGACTTGACTTTTCACATATTTCCTGAGTAGGTAGCTTTGATGGTGTAAATAATTTATTTTTCAATAAATTGATAACTCATTAGCATGTGACTTTTATTTACCTTGTCCGGATACTAATGTCTTAGAGAAAGTATTTATTACCATATGTTTAAAGTAATATTACTTGACATACGACCAGTGTCTCAGAGAAGTAAGACTTCTAAAATTTACTATCCCTCCTTTAACTTCTGAATAAAGATAAGCGCACAAGAACAGGCTGGAAAAATAGGAAACAAAGCGGCGGTTGTTGAAGAGTGAGATAAAAACGATTGAGTGAGAGTGCACACAGTCCAGAAAAGTAAGGGTGGGATAAGTCAGCGACTGGGGTGTTTCATTGACTTAGTGCACCTCAAGTGCGGTGCTATAATTAATAAAATGAAATACCTACCTAAACTTGATATGCTAAACTGGTCCATTCCATTCTGGTCTAAGTAGGTGTCGTCTTGTATTTAGTATAGTGCCATACTTGAGGCGTACTAAGTCTGATTATGAAACTGGCACTTAATATCTTTGTGTGGTGTTAGTGGAATAAAGGGGAGGTAGGTGAAGCACTACTACTCTGGTCCAGAGGAATAAAGAGGAGGTAGGGGAGGCAACAACTCCTACAGTTTGGAGGAATAAAGGGGAGGTAGGTGAGGCATCAACTACTCTGGTTTGGAGGAATAAAGGGGAGACAGGTGAGGCCTCAGCTATTCTGGTACAGAGCAAAAAAGGGAAGGTTAGGTGAGACATCAACCACTCTGGTTAAGAGGAATAATGGGAAAGTATAGTCCATTCACCATAGGAGTGGTGGTGACAGCTATCAAAAGCTACCAGATCCATTCTCATGCATCCATTTGCCAAACCATTATGATATGCAAGCTTATATTTTGATTTGTTGTAATTTTTGTCAGTCAAAACTTTCCCAATAAACAATTTGTTTTTGTTTACGTTTTTCTTTTAACCATTTTTACAGTTTCTGCTAGCAGTCAGTTTGCACCATTCCTATGGCAAATGAATTCTTGTTGAGGCATCACCTAATTTAGTCTAGTACTTAAGCAACTTAAGAAAGTTTAGGGACAACTGCATTAAGAGCATTGTAATTTTTATTTTATTACTAAACCACTGCTCTTTGAAATAAGGGTATAAACCTGAATTAATGCAAATTTTTACTTTCTACTGCATTAATGTTTTGAGCAAGAAAATTCTGTTTTGACTCTATTGTTTCTATTTATCATAAGAAAAATAAATAATATCTTGGCTAAGCTTTTATTTGCATTTTTAAATTGTTGAGTAACATCGTTACCTATCATAACATTTGTAAATGAATGTGAAGCAACCAAAAAACCGGCTGGCCACAGAAAATTAAGGACCAGCATTAAAACTAATTTTTGTTTTAAGTGGTAGGACATTTATTTGAAATTGGACACAATGAAGTTGGCAGTGTTTCAGTTATTTATATCATTTTAATCTAAGCATTCTTATAAACTCTCTCTGGAACAACATTAGGTACGGATAATATTTCTGCTTAAGATTTTATCTCCTGCATTTATATGATAGACTAACAATGAAGACAGCTTTAGATTTAACTTTACCTTAATTGAATGTATAGGGATTTACAGTCTATAATGGATTGTTTTTTTAAACTAAAGGCGGCAGTAACAACTATTTTGACTGAGCATGCTTTGGTCTTTCACGGCAATAATGCACTCATAATTTGGTGGCTTTTTAAATTTTTATTTGTGAGAGCGGGATGTTTATCATGCGTGAAGTTAGAAAATGAACTATAGTTGAGTTGGATATTATCAGCTTACACTTGGTTTAAGGTTGACTTTGTGAAGGTCCTGAATAGCCAACCCGTTTGGGAAATGTACGATTATGTTATAATCTCATAATCATATGTTTATATTTCAACAAAAATTCTGTCTAGTTCTTATTTTTTGGAATACAAGGTGACATCTAATTGGATTGGATTTTCATTGAATTACTTTTTTTAAATTACATTTTATAGCAATATTAAGCATAGTAGTGCCTAATGTTTAAATGCTATTCGTAAAGCCATCATGTGTGAGGTTGAGTGTAAGAGTTCAAGTGATAGTATGAATGTATTATTGTGTGCGTTTGTAAAAAGGAAGTGAGGCTTTTACTTAAAAAGCAAAACATTTTCAAAAATATTTTATTTTTAGCAGTATTGCTGTAGCTTAGAAATTACTCTTTCAACTTATAAACTTTATTTATTTTGCTACTAGTTGGTATTGGCTTCAGATATGTATAGCCATCTAAGTGAACAATTATTTTGTTCTAGTCTTTAGGGGATCATTTTGGCTTGGCAATTTCACAGGATACATCGTTGAGCCTCCAATTGTTATTTTTTAACCTACACTAACCAATGTATAATTTTTAAAGTTTGTATGCCCACATCAAAAAAAATGTTAATTTGGTATGTCAATCCAAATTTTACTTTGGTAAACCATATACGAGGGGGTATCAAAAAGTTTCAAGACTGGTTCTGTAAAATAAAAACATAGTAGAGCATGGGGATGCGTGTGCTGGTGTAGCGAGCTGTTACCTTCATTTATCAGTATGACAAGTGGCATCATTCTGTGTAGACCAGTGGTTGTGTTACTTTATTTGATGGCGTGCACGAATGCACTTGTGAATTTATTATGGACCACAAACTCGAGTAGAGAGTGAACATCAAATTCTGCATCTTATTCGGAAAATCTAGTACAGAGACCTTCCAAATGATGTAGAAGGCTTACGGCAATGAAGCTACGAGCTGCTCGGTGTGTGTTGAGTGGCACTCACACTTCAGAAGCTGCATAACATCACTAAAATACGAAGAGAGGTCAGGGTAGCCTTTCACGAGAACAGACAGGGAGACTGTGGGCAGAGTTAGGCAACTTGTGCGTGAGGATCGCCGGATGACCAATAACGACATTTCTAACGTGAATGTGTCATACAGATCAGTGTGGACAATCCTCACATCCATTTTTATCATGCACTGCAATGCCGCCAAATTTGTACCCAGGCTTCTGACCCCGAACAGAAGGAGCACTGTACCCAAGTCTGCCAGGAGCTCCGTCAACATGCCCTGGATGACCCAACCTTCATATCGAGGATCATCACTGGAGACAAGAGTTGGACCTACAGTTACGACCCGGAGACCAAACAACAATATTCACAGTGTAAGAGCCCCTGATCTCCAAGACCGAATTTCCGAGTTTGTGCCCGTGGAAGGTCACCCTGACTTATCTTCGTCTTTCAGTGACGTTCTGCCGCTCCTGAAGCATGAGTGCCACTCAAAACACACTGGGTGGTTCAAAGATTCGTTGTTGTAAGCCTGCTGCATCTTTTGGAAGGTCTGCGTTCCTGATTTTCTAAGTAAGACATAGAATTTGATGTTCACTCACTGCTCAAGTTTGCGGTCCATAATATTATCGCAAATACACTCGTGCACATCATCAAATAAACATGTGTAACACATTCACTTGTCCTACTGATAGATGATGGTCTCAGATTGTCACACCAGCGCACGCATCCCCATGCTCTACTCTTTTTTTCATTTTACAGAACTAGTCTTGAAACTTTTTTATACCCCCCTTGTATTATTTCCTTTCTAGTTACACCCTTAGTACTAGAAACTTGTTGATTCAGTAGATAAATACCACCAGTCTACTAAAAAACTTAGTTCCCTATGACCTGGTTTCAGTGTTACCAGCGAGGTTAGTAATTCTGGTGTTTGGACCAGTATAATAAAAAACTTGGTTCTCTAGGAACTCAAGTACTTGGTTCCAGCGAGTTTAATAGTTTGGGTGTTGATGCCGTTTTATTTTTGTACAGACACTAGGCTTATGTTGAATCAGTGATAAAAAAAATACCAATAATATAATTTGTTTTCTCACACACTCTTCCTAGGTAGCCTATATAGTTTCATATAAATACTTAACATTGGATTTTAGTTTTTTTTCTGAATTATTAAAATGTTCCTTTATAGAAATTGTTCGAATCACCTCTTTAAGATTTGATTAGGTTGCTTAAGGCAAAGTTTTTTTTGTAAATTTCATTTTGTATTTTACTAGTTAGCAATGATGTGTATCTTTTTAACTTTTACACTTTATTTGACTTGCTTGATATAAAGTCAAAAGCATATTGAATCTCCATTTCTCATGGGCTAGTTTTTTTATGTAGTAATTTTGTTTGGAAAAAATTTATTTTAATTTTAATAGTCTTATTAAAAATATGTTCACATAGTGTATTTCTCTCTATGTATATTTGTATGTAAATTTGTGTATAGTTGTAGTGTATTAGATTATGGTGGACTGTTTACGGCAGCAACATACATCCCTTTGAAAGTTGGTGTAGTATCCTATTCTTCTAGGTGGCCATCACCAGAAGAAATCCTAAATCATAAGTCAAATCAGAAGTAGTTTTCCTAAATCGGTCAACCCTTTTGTAATGCATGATTTACTATAAGTAAATTGCATGTACCAATGTAAACTTATTTTATTAACATTGGGCCCCAACATTGATTGCTAAATAGTGGTAAATTAGTATAGCTAATAGCTAGTAAAATATTGTTTACCAAATTGTTGGCTGTAGTGATTAAGTTATCAGCTTAGTTATGTGTGGCCAATATATGAATTAAGTCTGTAGCTCTTTTTTAACAGGCATCAATTGTAGCTTCAGGATAGCTTAATTATTATTATTATTATTATTATTATTAGCACCGCGTCTTACTACCCGTTCGGGTTATACGCACTTACGCTAATGTGTAATGGTAGGGTGATTGTGAGATGAAATGAAGGACCTACAGTTTAACATGGAATCCGAACCACGGTGGAGGCCTGGCATTCCCCACATTAACAAGATGTCTTGTCAGAGGTGAAGGAAGGGTTAGGATAGCTTAATGTGTAGTGTGATCCTTGAGTGTCATCAAGCATTTTCTATCTAAAAAAGGGCCTCAGTGGTTTTATTACACAATAATTAGCTATAGAAGTAGATAAAAACAATTATGAGAGGATTGAGTCTAAAAACATTGCTTAAAGTTGCAACTTTTATATTTTTGTTTGATGCAAAATAATATTTAATGCACAGCTAAAATTAATTCTGATATTCCTGAATATTTTACACTGTAGCTTTTCATGGTGGGAGATTATGTTGCGGGAGTTGTATCATTGTGAGAACCATAATAGGTGTCAGTTGTAGCATCACTGTCCTCAGCTTCCAGCTTAAGTAGAAACCTGCCTTGGTGGCGTAGTTAGCTAACACGCTAGTATTATGTTGAGCTTTAATGCCGAGGACGGGGAAATTGAGGTTCAAATCTCACTCAGGTGAACTGGGGGTGATTTTCCCTAAATGGTTTTCCACTCTCCCTCAACGCAAATGCGAGTTCACTTCCTCTAACTTCAACCTCCCCAATTCCTAACCCATAAGTTTAATTACTACATAAGCATAAAACCCGAACAGGTAGTAAGACGCGGTGCTAAGTATTATTGAGTTGAAGAAATTCTAATATAATATATTTAAAAGTGTGTTTTTTAATACAGCCAAAACCATTATAAGCACTAAACTTTACTTCACACAGGGGAATTAGCTACCATAAATTTTAGACCATAGATAAGTAGTGGCTACTCACCTAAAAACAAAGAAAAGAACAGCCAAAAGCCTTCCCTTGAATAAAATAAATGTGAAAAAATGTCTCCAATGTTAAAAAACCAAGTTTTAGGGACTTTACAGATCATTTGATTAAATTATGGACTTTAAGGGACATTTTTAATATCGAGGACTTTTAGGGATTCTGGGCCCCATTGTGGAACCTGTAAATTATTATTTTAAAGCCAACCTTTTTGGTACTAAATTAGGAAATTATAAAAAGATAGTTGAAATTCGACTAAAATATTTTGAAGAGTAATACACAAAATTATGTTGAAAGCTTGCCTAAATAAGATAATAATACAATCTAAACTTATTTAAATTAAAACTGCTAAACATTTATTACATAATAAATGTGATTTTTATCCTTACACACAAGAAAGTGTGTACATAATTTTGAAAATAATTTGTGGTCTTGAATAATAATTGAAAACCTATTTAAAAATCTGAAGTTTTAAATTGAAATACAGTTTATGGAAGTGGCTGTGTTATTAGGCTTAATTTAAAAAAAAAAATTATATACCTCTACTTTGACCAAAATCCATTAGATCTATAAGATAGTATGGTTTAGTATTTATTTTAGACTTATTGAGGCCCACTTAACCAGGTAAAATTGGTAAAATCTTAGATTTTAAAATATATATTTATTTGGCACTTAAAACGCTGACACAATAAATTAAGTTACACACAAGCACACATGTTAGCAATAGCAGTTGATAAAATGATACTGTACTAAGATTTTTTTTAGAAGAAAAATGGTCAACTTGATGGAGCAGTGGGAGTGCATCTATTTTAGCTTTAAACCAAGCAAGAAGAGACTCAGTCAATGTTAAAACAAGCATTTGATGATGACACCAGAGGCAGAACTCAGACTTTCGAGTAGTTCTTCTAAGTCAAATGTTGGTAGAAAATTCTGAACATTCGAGTCAATCCTCAAAAAGCAGAATGTAAGATAATGTTGAAAAAGTTTGTCAGTCTATCCATGAGGAATGTATGAGAACAATTAAAACCATTCGCAGCATAGTTAGCCTATTTTTCGGTTTATTAAATTAAATTAAATCCTAGGCAATTGCTGCAAAATTTATGCTCTTCTTTCTAAACCAGAAATTGAGTGCAAGCATCTGCACGAGCAAGTCAGAAAAAAATCACAACTTCCCTTCTAAGGATGGAAAGGCTGGTGATGAACGCTTGATTTGCTGGTACGACTCATAAACCAAGCAGCAGGCATTCCAGGTGAAGAGTTCATCTAAAGAACATACTCCGAACGGAGTCCATAGGTGCGTCCTGATGTAAGAAAAGGACTGGGTCCACTGTATCAACTCCCAGTGGAGCTATTTCAAACGTGTGGCTTAGCAAGGTGTATCTATTTTACTTATGGTACACAAAAATGAACAACTATGGCACAGTTTTTTTGTAAATAATTTACATTCATCAAACCTTGAATATTCCATGTGTGCTTTCAATCAAGTTGAACCAATAACATACTGCAATATCCTGAAAAATAACTCAGGATTTACAATGTGGTTTGAATGATTTCACTTAATATTTTAATATTGGTTTTAATGAGCTTATTATATAGTTAGTTTTTGTATTTTAAAATAAAGATTGAGGTTATGTCACTCTTCATGATTTGTAAAGGAGTATTAAATACAGAACTGGATGTTTTGTTTAATGTTAAGGTTTGTATAATTTATACAATGTTTTATTTAAAAAAATACAACACATTAGTTACAATGAAAGACATAATAGTTCTAGGCTATTGTGGCTGAAAAATTAAACAATTATTCAAATAAGTCGAAAATTGACAACCTGGACCTTTTGCTTTGGGTGCCAATGTTCTACCAATGAACCATGGCATAAGAAATGGCCCTGGATATGATATGAGCCAGGATGGCTCAGTGTTACAAGTTTTGGCGCTCAAAACCAAAGGTCTCAGGTTCGATTTCAGTGTCCGGATGTTCATTTTTACTTAAAAGAATTTGATTCAGTTGTCAAGTCTGATCCTGTGGAAAACCATCACGTATAGGCTTGTAATACACATGACTTAATACTAAACAACAATGTCCAAGCAAAACTTATTTATGTAATCTTCTTTGATGATTTGTGAAATATTGTTTACAATATTTATTATTTATAAACAAAACAATTTTGTTTGGTTGAAATCATATGGTAGGATAATAGAACTATTATATAAGGTGCACTAAATAATAAACATAAGCTCAATTATTAAGTGTTCTTTAAGGTAAAGATTTCATGAAACCATCAAAACCATATAAATTGCCTATGTACTATCTTTAACTAAAAGAAGACTACAATGTTCAACTTAAAAACATACTTGGATAAGCATCCAAAACTAAAACAATTTCTAAATATGTACTATGGCTTACCAATTAAAAGCTGCATTAGAATAAAAACAATAAATTAATTTTATAGAACAATACTTTAAAATATAATTTAATTTCACACATAGTTGTGGATAAAAACCATTATTAATAGGATTTGTTAAAAACATTTACCTCATTAAGTAAACTGATATTCATGAAAGTTTTATCATTATAAAAGACAACAACAATTTTGTGTGTAGGGAGTACTGAAGAAGGGAAAATTGATATAGTTTGGACAGGATTAGGATGCATTATAGAGGATGAAACGAGGAAAAGCACCGGGTGTGGACGAACTTAGTGTGGAAATCATAAGAGCTGCAGGAGAAGCAGAAATACAACTATTATAAGGGGGCGGAGAGTGATATGGAATAAGAAGAGGATACCGAAAAACTGAAACAAGGAAATTATAGTACTGATTTCAAGAAAGGAGACAGGAAGAGGTGTACAAATTATAGAGCAATAAAGCTAATCTGCTAATGAACAAAAGTATAGTTGAAGATAATGGAAAAAGAGAATACAAAAGAAAAGGAAAAGAAGGTGGCAAGACGAACAGCAGGATTTAGGGAATAGAGGTCTCCAATAGACCTTGATCTTCACTAAACGACGAATAGAGGAAGGAAGGAAGTTATGTATTTGGGAAGAACTTGGTAATGGTATTTATGGATGTAAAGATAGGTATAGTGTCAATATAAATAAAGTTTGGCAAACAATGAGGTTGACATAAGTTGTGTTAAGACAGAGAAGGGACAGGCGGATTGGTTAAAAAAAAAATAGTGAAACAGTGGAGTGCTCTCACGTCACTATTAATTTATAATGATAATAGAAATGATCATGAATAAAGTGGCAGGTAAACTAAAGGAGGAAAGAATGAAAATCATGATGTTTGCTGATGACTTGTTGGTATGGGTGGAAAACTAAAAGAAAATACAAGAACAGCTATAGGAATAGAATGATGAAGTGAAAGAGCGTAGTATGCAATTTGGCATGGTGAAATGTGAAGTGATGGTAGTTACAAGGAAGAAAATAAGACAGTAAAGTTATCAAGACTGATGGAGTCTAGTTGAAAAAAGTACAGACTGTAAAATATCTTTGAAGCGTGATTGAGGTCAAGAGTGGGAGTAGAGAGGATCTAATAAGAAGAGGGTAGCAGGGGGAAGTTGTTTTACAGGCGTGTTAGAGACCTGCTATGGAGAAGAGAAGTGCCCTTGAAGTTTAAGGAAGTGGTGTATAAGGCTGTACTTTGTATCCATTGTCACATATGCAGAAGAAACATGGGCATTGAATGTAAGCAAGACTAAGTGGAGGCTATAGTAATGCAGTTTGTGAGGAGCTTGTTAAACGTCACAAGGAGAAACAGGATAAGGAATTACGTTATCCGAGAAAAGAGTGGAAGTACAGGGAGTACATAAGATAGAAGAGAAAGCAAGACTGAGTTGGTAGGGGCATGTAATGAGGATGGAAAAAGAGAGGATGCCAAAGAAAATTATAGAGATGAAGTATGTATGAAAAGTATGCCAAGGGAGGTGAGGAAAGAGATCGGAGGAACAGATAACACAAAGTGTGCAAGTGAAAGAAGAAAAAATGGAAGTAATTAAAAAAAGAAGAATGGTGGAAAGGTAGAGGAAGATGGAGGCATTTTACTTAAAAGATCCGGCCATTGACTGGAAACAGTTGATGATGATGATGATGATGATGATGATGATGTACATTTACTCATATTGTAGCAAATAAATGACAAATTATCCATCCAGGTTAAAATCTTTAAAATATAAATGGTCATCAAAGAAAATGTTTTGAGGTTCACAATGCCACTGATATACCGTGGCTAGTATTTTGAGGATCAATGCATTGAATAGTCAGAGAAAGATAATTTAGATGACAATTATGACAACATTTGATAACCATCACACATTTTGGTGTGGATTTATTGTTTTAAAAAATATATAAATATTACATAAATAAGGTTATACAATACAAGTAGTGGGATGATTGGGACAGCTAGGTCAATGGATAAACAGGGTGTCCAGCTAAACTATATTTTTAAATTCCCTGACTTTTCCAGGTTTTCTAGATCCAATTTACTTTTTTCCAGACCATTATATATCGATATTAAGTATATTATGAAAATAATTTTTTAAGATCACAGCTTAATATAGTGGTTTTTTCCCCCTAGATACATACACATTCTGAAATTGTGTCACTCAATATAGGGACTAAACGATTTCTGCCTCCGAGGAAATGGACTATTTTAGGTTAAAAATAGATTTCAGTAAAATTGTACTGAACCATTAAAATATTGTCTCAAGCCAGAATGATTTAAAATAGTTGTGGGACAGAGTCATTCTTAGTTTCTTCTACTTAAAATGTAGGCCTAATCAAATTTTACACATGTGAATAACCATGACTCAACTTTGGCTAAAGATATGTGGCAGAAGGGTGGAAAGACACAAAACTTAATTGTTGACCTTGAGAAGTAATAATAGTCTGCTCAACAGGGACAATGGTGTGAAAGTGATTCCAGGTAGGTATTAATTGGAAGAAAAATGTTATTTTGACTATTGTGAATCAAAATATGAGGCTTTTTTATAGACAAACTGTAAAAATTCCAGAAATCTAATAAAATTCCTTGACTTTTCCCTGATAAAGCAAATTCCCTGATAACTCCCTGTTTTTCAGGTCGCTGGACACCCTGATAAATAAACATAAATATATATCCTAATTAACCCCAAGAGAAAATTATAATATGAAATATTCATGCAGTTCTTTTAAAGCCATAAATCATAGACCACTGTATATCAAATGGTTTGAAAATAAAATATACTCTAATTTATAAATTAGAATTAGTAAAATGAACATACCAGCAATTTATGGAAAGCTCACACAAATATTTAAATATTAATCCTATAAATAAAATATAATTTGCCAATATTTATTAGATTTTCTCCTGGGTTTTGGCTTAAGAAATTAGCAAATAAAATTACCGATAATGTTTTATAGTTAAAAATATCCTTGATATGAAATAAGCACAATAAGCACATTCTAAGTCGTGCAAAAATAATGGTTTCCAAAAAAATGAATTTAATTCACTTAAAGTTGGCAAAATAAATGTTGAGAATTGAATAAATAAGCTTGTAAAAGTATATTTTAAGTAAAACCTACATTTAATTTAAAGTATTCTTTAGAGCTGTGAAATTAAAAAAAAATAGTTATATTTATCATATGAGTCTACTAATATGTAGTAAAAATATTGTCCCTTTACTAACCTTAAAAACTAAAAATTTACATACCCACATTAAAAGAGTGTGTCTTTTTTGAGCAATAAATGACAGAATAATATAACTCAAATTGTTTGAGAGTAAATGTGTACTTAACTAGATACATTATCACATACGTACAATAACATTTTTAAAATAGTTAGAAACAAAGTGATTTATGTACATATTAAAAATTACACTTCTACACAATATAATTTAATGTGCAATTAAGTTCTAAAATCTTTGTTGGTATGAATTACTTAATAAAATTAACAATTATGTTTACAACGTATTTTAAATGGTAATTTAATTCAAACGTTTACAAAGATTTTCTTCTGCATATTAAAAAATATATATATATACATTAGCCACTATCAGAAGTCTTAATTATAGTGAAGGACACATTATTTATCCCAGTCACAGCCAAACCATGGTGTGTCAACTACTTTTGATTCATTGTCACTTAAAACTCCAGAGTTATTCTGTCCACTGGGAACAGGAGATCCAAATAGTCTTGTAGGTTCTAAAGTTGTTGAGGATGGAATGTGAGCAGTTGCAGTTGATGGTGGTATATTAGTATCAGCTTTACTAGAGAGAAATGTAGGTGTGCATGTAGCTCTCTGAGTGACATGTGAAGATGGAGTGACAGAATTTTGATAAAATCCTGAATGAACAGTAGTAACAGGTTTAGTTGTTAGCAATGTTTCACTATTATGTGATGGATGTAAAACTTTTGGAGGGGGTGGGAATTGAAATGGGGTACGAAATGAATTGACTGGTGAGGAAAGTGATCTTCCTATTTGGACAATAGTTGGTGGAACTGAAGGAGTTAGCCGTGTTGATGATGGCCTCCTTGGAAGAGGAGTTGATAGAGGTGAGTGAGTGTTTGGCAAAGAATTGGTTGGATTAGGAAAAGGTGAGGGAACTGACGAACCTCTATTAGGTATAATATTTGTTGGTAAAGAAAAAGGTGGAATTGAAACTGGCATTCCTCTATTTGGTGCAGAAGTTAATAAATTTGATAATAATGGTGTTTCTTTCTTCTCAGCATGCTCAACTGTTATTTCCGATTGAGTGTTATGTAGGAACAATGCACTATCACTTGGTAGTGGAACATTTCTTCTACACTCTGCTCCATTTAAGAGAGATCTGAAAGGATGAACAGTCTGGGGAATGCCATACCTTGCATTTATGAATCTTTCATAGATTGCTGATGCATCTGATGGAGGCACATTATTATTTCCATCCCTGTCCAAACCAGTTGCCAAACTATGACTTGCACGATGGTTTAGAGCCCGTGTTGTATTGGAGTATCTCCTCATTTGTCCAATTATCTGTTTTTCTGCATTTGAGCTGTACTTATTTAAATGGCTATAAGCACCCGAATGTCTATTAATTTTATTTTCAAAAGAATGTTTTTGGTTCACATAAGGATAATCTTCCTCCCAATGCTTACCAGGGTGGTGTCGTGAAATTAAAGGAATGTTGTAAGGGAGCTTTCCCTTGGTCTCTGGTAGATCAAAACGTTTCTTGATGAGATTTTGTTTTGGTCTGTGAGAAGGACAATCTTTGGCCATGTGACCAATTTTTTTGCAAATACGACAACCACGGTCATTTGGGGGCTCACCACTAGTGAGGTATTCACGATTTAAGAAAAAATCCTGAAAATATAAGATAAAATAAAAATATAATTGCAAATAATCAAAATAAATATTTTAAATACTTATAAAATATCATACATAAAATTAATCAAATAACATTTACTCACAGCATCAGATACCTAGAAGGTTACACACACACAATGAGAAAATTACAGTAATGCTATTCTTAAGATAAATTTTTAGCAGAAACCACATTAAAATTATGATCCTCCATTATGCCAGATGCAGACTTGAAGATATTTTTATTTTATCTTATAGAAAAAGTATTGTAATCAAGAACAGTATGATACTTTGAGATTTTATGTATCCTTGACCCCAAAAAAGTGTAATTTTATTAGGTTTGTGCCTTTGGGCTGCATCCGAAATAATTCGACCAATTTAGTTCAAAATCTATATTTATGTTTCTAGTTGTATGTGCCTGGCGTTTCACGGCTGAAGTTTATTATTACCACCACGTTTTACTACCCTTTTGGGCTATACACACACTAATGCGGTATGGTAGGGTGATATTGTGAGATGAAAATAGAGGATCTACAGTTTAAAGTGGGATCCCGTAGTGGAAGTAAGGTGAAACCGTCTGGCCCCTAAAACTCCTCCGTTTCTGTGCATGACGTCAGCTTAGGGAGACTTGCTTTACTGCAAGCATTGGCACTGTGGAACGTTTTAGAGTAAACTTTACGTTTCAACAATATGCCCTATATAAATCACTACATAATAATGTAGAGATCTTTTAGAATAATGAAATAACATATATTTTAATATTATTGTGCAAAGCGAACAAACTTGTTAAATCCATCAAACAAGGAAAATAAAAACAATAGATTAATATTTTACTACTCAAAATATTATGATGCAAACGTTAAAGAACATTTGTTTCAAAAATTCCATTAATATTAAATTAAGTTTCAAACAAAATCCTTGACTTAAACAAATGAACCACAAGAAAAACTACTGTTATTTACAACAGAATAAACAATATAATATGTAACCAAGAAAAGCAAAATATATTTAAAATCATTATTAAGTAAACAGATATTCCCTTTTCATTACAAACACCTATTTTATAACTGCAATATTAAGGCCACACCTATGATCTCTTTTGAGTTTATTTAAATATCTCTGATTGGAAATTACTGTTTTTCCTTTCTCATATAAATATAAAATTATGCAATCATGGAAATTTTCAACCTTGAACCTTGAAGAATCTTTGCGTTTAATATGCCCCAAACCCTGAAAAAGTTTAGCTTACAATTATTTATGTCCCTGGGTCTTTATCCTAAAATATTTAATGAATTTTATTCAAACTTTAAATTGATATTTAATATGGCTATACCTCAGGATTTTTATCCAGATGCTAGCTCTTATATTAAGAGTAATTTTCTGAGAATTGATTTGTTTAAATTTACATTTTTTTTAAAGTCATTTTAACGATTTTTTTAAAATGGATATTTAAGGAGTGTTTACCAGACAATATACACTGTATACTTGTTTTTCAGTTAAACATTCATTTATGGGTAGTTTACTAATGATTAATGACTCATTTCTTCCTAATGGTTTTATATTTCTGCATTTTTGTGGAGAATATAGTAAAATATGACATTGCAAAGACTTCTGAAAATCTTCTTCAGCAAAATGATCAAAACAGATTGTTACTGGATGGAAATGTTATAATTTGCTTAGAAGAAATAGTATAATTTAATGAAGAAATAGTTTTGTAAATATAAAAATAAAAAATAGATATGAATGAAGGAAAAAATATTAAATTCTTTTAAATATTTGTTAAAATATTTAAAAAAATAGTATAAAATATCAATTTAGAAATTTTACATTCTTATTTTTGATCCACGTCCATCTGGGCTGTACAGATTTATCTACACAAAAAATATGGATATGATCAATGTAAAACATATCAGAAATATACCCTCATTTAAATATGAAGGGAGGAAGAAACCATTTATAAGAACCCACCCTTAGCAAACTCAGCTGAGAATTGAATCCCGACCTCCCTGATCACTAGCAAACAGTAGATTAGCTTGATGATTAGGCTAAGTCCACGTAATCACCTATGTGTGTCAAACTAAATAATCAAACCATTGGTACATCTATGACGGGAGTTACCAACTTAAACATGCCAGGTCACAGTCCCTCACAGTTGAATCTCCAAGTCTAATGGCAGATCGCAGCATATCAGCTAATTTTTGTCAATCTATGCAATAATGAGAAAAGGTATTTAATTGTTAAAGAAATAATGAATAATCTATGCTAAGTCAATATAATACAACAAATATAAGGAAGAAATTATTGGGAGCTTTCATGGATTTACTCCCCCGTTAGTCAAAACTTTCCATTTCTCGGATAAAAACACCAAACTGGAACATGTAGGCTACTAAGTCGATATTCTTATCTAGTTTGGTTTGTCGGTGACAGGGAGATTGGGGTTCAAATACCAACAGTGTTTACTTACGTTGTTCTTGAATGGTTATCCATCCTCCCCCTAAGTCAGTTCCTACCTTATTATTATAAAATATATATGGACTTCCAGAACAGTTAAAAATAAGAAGCTCACATTTTTTTTATATATAAATACAGGTCTACTAATGCTAATAAAATAGTGGGACCTTACGCAAAAATACTAACAAAATTAATCAATATATAATACCCGCTTCAGTTGTCAAATCCAGGAAGTGGGAAGGGAGCCCTGTCCTAAATGGTTTTCCACACTCTGTACTGTTGATTATAAACGGACCTAAGTTCGATCGACCTTGAAGCTCCTGATAGTGGCGAGTAACGAAGTCTGGTGGACAAACTTTAAATTAAGTTGTAGTTCCGGAATAGGTGGCGATCTGGATGGGAATTAGTGGAACTAAAGTTTTAATAATCTTTAATAAACGATTAATTCAATATGTACTAAGTAATTAAATCTCTTTGTACCTTTTTTATGTATGTAATTTTACCTTAATATTTTTTTATATCTTGTATTTTAAAAATGTCAAGTCTTCAAGTATAATGCCATTGGTCCTTTTTTTTTATCTTGCAACCGAACTTGTCGCTGATTGGCCTCACCAAAAATCAGGATTTTCTGTTCAGGGAGATTACCTTTTTTCTCATTCATTCTCTCTTTGAATTCAATTAACGTGAGACATCATATTTTGTTTTCTTACTTCTTTTTAACTTGATTTAAGAATTGTTTCAAAATTAACATGTAGTCTTTTTCCTTTTTGTTTATTTCTTGTTTTGCGGTTATGAGGTAAAGTTTCCGTGTAGTTATTTTGTCTAATTATGACCTTTTAGGTTTTAATTATTATGTAGTTTTTTTGTTGTATTGTAATGTAACGCAAAATTTATCAACCATGAGACCTGTTTTTTATTTTATGTTATGGTTTTATATCAATCGGCATCCTATAGACCACGCGATTTAAAATGTAATCAAACAGGGGATTAAGTATAATGGTTGAAGACTATTTTCTTTGTATTTATTAATTTTTATTTTGTTTCTCTGGTCTTCTACTGGAGATATATTTTATAAATCCTTTTAACAAACCGGTAATGTAGTAAATTTAAATCTGTTCTCCTTTATCTTAAATTAATCTTTTATAATGTCTTTTTAATTTTTTTATTCTCTTAATAAATACTAAAGTCCTTTTTGTAACTGGGTTATGATTTAAAGATCACTGGGAAACCACGTGTTTTGGGGAACCCTCTTGACCTCCTTTTGTTTTGATTAATTATCTACTTATGTTCACTTTCAGTCTTGACTAAGTTAAGCAAGGAGGATATATATATATAAACTTTTTACTGAGCTCAATAAATGTTACTGGTTACCTTTCAAAAGAGGTGATCAGTACATCTCTCTCCCCACAAATAAGGGTACACTTCCTCTAAACTCAACAATCTTCACCCCTTGCATATTTGAGTGATTAAATATGCGTTAACTCAAAAGGGTAAAAATACATGGTGACAAACAATACATTTATTTAAAAATAGCTTCTACATGATTTAGGATTTTGATTGACGGCGATTATAAGTCTTATTAAAGACCCCAAAGTGAAGCTTACTATTATTACTATTAAACTATACATATTATTTTAATGAATGTTTGTACAATTTATCTATATAGCATCAAACGTTGCAATATTATATTTGGTAGTAAAGTCAGAGAAAATTACTTAAAAGTTTTCAGATTAAATTTGTGCTCCCTCTTACATGCTATTATCCACTTTATCTTATTAAGTTCATCCTTCGGAAACCCAAGATATTTAATATTGCTGCCAAACTTGGCATGATTCCTTATTTTTAAAACATTTAAACAAACCAAAGTGGTGGTATATTTGAATTGTTTCCCTCAAGTTGTCCCTTCTTCAGCCACCTGACCCCCCTCCCTCGACCCCCAAAGCTGACATCACAACAAGAAGGGAGGATGGGAGAACATGCGCACGGTTTCACCTTTACGTATTCACATCACGGAGGGATCCGAACCACGACGGAGGCCTGGCATTTCTCACATTCACAAGTTGTGATTAATAGACGTCTTGTCAGAGGTGAAGGAAGGATTTGGCAATCAAATAAATCTGTGCCGGGACAGAGAATTGAACCTCGGACCCTCAGCAAAGAATTCTGACACCTTACCCACGGGTGAAGTTAATGGTCTTGTGAAATTTCTCCTTAGTGATACATTTAGTTATAAAACAAATAACACGTATATTCAACTGCATATGCTGTTGGTGCGCAATAGTGACTATCATTTTCATATCACAAAACAGTATTCACATGATTTAAATCTGTAGGATTGTATTATGTGTAAAAGTAAAAATAATATGTATTTTCACCCTCAGGTTTTCCTTAGTATATATATATTAATTGTATTTATATTCATATTATCCTAGTATATATATATTAAGTTTCAGCACTCTAGATTTGTTTGTGTTTGCTACTTGCACTGCTTGTCACACAGTCACACAAGTGGAAAGACAGAAAAATCACATGTTGACCTTGAGAATATGTATTAGTATACTTAACTGTGTTAAAAGAGATTTGTGTATGTATTAACATGAAGGAAAATGTTATTTTAAGTATTTTAAATAAAAGTTGTGTATTTTTTTGCAAATATGTGAAGATTCCAGAAATTTGATCAAATTCTCTGACATTTCCATTAATTTTACCTGACCAAACATACTCCTTGACTTTTCCCAGTTTTCCAGGTCGCTGGACACCCAGACAAACTATCCTTTAAGAGGGTCTGTGTATATAAAACAACCAACCAAACCAAAATATGATTTCTCTTTGGATTTTAAATTGAAATGTATTCTGTAATTACTCTTTGGATTTGGCAATAAAGTTCACCAGAAAATTAATGAATTCTACATTAAATAGGAGAATATACCATTGATCGCTTGGCTTAAGACAATTTTTTTGAAAAACATCAATTTTATTCAACTTACTTCATTTCATCGATTGCCTTCTCAGTAAAAAATCTACCTTATATTAAAAAAATACTGATCCAAATCTATTGTGATTCTCTAGTTATAAGCAAACTTACTAATGTTCAAAAACTTGACTTTATGTATAGAGATAAGGTCATACCTCAGGGCAAAATAATTATGATTTTATTTCTAGATATAAAATTAAGGGAAGTTTACTGATGACTGAAAATGGTGAATATTAAACTGAATAATATTTCATTTTTCAGTTACTAACTAAAAGGCTTGTTTAAAATTTAATCTGATCAAGTTTTACTACTTGAGTTAATTTAATAAATTTTTATTTGTTATGTTAACTAAACGTTAATGCTCTTGTCAGTTAAAATAAATTTTATTTTGAATATGCGAATCTAATTTTTCTTTAAATATTCATTTCTCCCCTTTGCATTATCTTAAAGTGCAATAGGATTTAATAAATATAATGATCTACTTAGGTGGCCGAATAGTCTAACTAAGGTGTCGCTCTCGCAATAAACTAGACTGCAGATGACAGGGAGATCTGGGTTCAAATCCTAGTCGGGTATACCAAGGGTGGTTTTCCTAAATGGTTTGCAACTCTTCCTCCCCCCAAATGCAGGTACACTTCCTCTAAATTCAACCTTCCTTTTCCCTAACTCATTAGTGTAATTAGCAGAAGAATGTGATACTAAAAAAGGTGACATAAATAGATTATTAATTTAGAGGTTGTGTGTGTATCATTAAAAAGGTTTTTTTTTTACAGAATTTGGAGAATATCTCAATTTTAATATTATGTTGACTTAAAACACTTATTCTATTGATATTCGACATAGCTTTAAACAATACAATCTCAAACTATATGACCTGATTTGAAATCTCCCCTAGTTGGTCAGCCCTACATAATTTTTTAAATCACCACTTAAGAGTGACCTAATGTACACACTGTTTACCCTGAAAGGTACAATCTTACATTGACAGATTATGACTATCTTATAAGCTTTCCATAGTGGAATAATGCAAGGTAAGCTTGCTACCTTACAGGTTAAATAAAAGGTACATACATGTCCCCTGTTTATATCAAATATGTGACCTTACTTTTTGGTTGCATAAAACTGATCATATCTTACCAGTGCAGTAAATAAAACAACCAGTGTACTAAATAAAAATAAACACTAGCCTCTTGATTTCATTACCATCGCCAATAACCAGGGCTGTGAAAGTCTGAGTAAGTAAAAAGGTACCAACACAGACTTCAAAAGAAAAACTTATAATATTAACACTATTTTACTACCGGCTCCACAGCCATGTCTTAGAGACAACATGGCAAACAATATATTACATTATTTATCTTGCTGGCAATAAAGTTCAAAAATTACATTTCTAGTTACTTTATTTCCAAATTTTTCATAAATTTGTTCAGTAAAAGTACTTGAAAGTATTACTCCATAAAGAAGACACCTTTTTTGTATTGTCAGAGCTCTACACTACTGAAGATTATTCACACTCACACTACTTTATTTAGTTATATTGTTTTGAGCTTCTATGGTAATTTTAAATAGATAGTTCTAAAAACTTTATTACAATTTGAATTTCAAATGTAACAGCCTTTTTTTACATGGTTAGTTTTAAATACTAAAAGCAAACATTAAAATCGTGCATGTCTCAAGATGAAACAAAAAAGATCAAAATTAATTTTTTTTCTCTCTCTATTTTTTGACACATTTTATATAATGAACAAAAAAGTATTTCCAATTTGACTTTTTAGCTTTTTTTACTGTTTTTCAACAAATGTTACACTTTTTTTTCTTTAAAAACTCCTATTAATTTTACTTAACTTTTATTTTTAAAAGAGATGCCAGTTACCATTTTAGGATAGCATAATGTAAGTCTTTACTCTTAGCCTTAATTATTTTAGCCAAATAGTTTATGCAAATGTTTAGAACATGAGCATCTTTTTATTTGCTATCTGTAATCAAAGTCAAAGTGATTTGGGGATAGGCTGATACTATTGTAATGTAATGTATATAATTATTATTATTATTAGCACCGCGTCTTACTACCCGTTCGGGTTATACGCAATGTATATAATTGAATTCATTAAAATCATATATGATTACCATATACCTGTGCAATTATTTAAATTTCCAAATAAAACACATAGTTAAGCAAGTATGAAACTTAAATATTTTTTATTAATCAAAGGTAATGTTAATGTCTTTAGGGCAAAGTATTTTATAATACAAGCTTTGTTCTCAAAAATGAAATGATTCGGGTTTTTTTAAGTTGTGATAATCTTGTTGGCAAAATTTTGAGCCTTAGGAAGAAAATTAAATTATGAATCTAAGGAACAAAATTATTAGCTCAAACAAAGTCGAAAAACCAGTAAACTAAATAAATAAGTTGGATTAAACTAAGTTGGGTTTTGTAATGTTAAGTAAGATTAAGTTAAGTAGTTGTAATGGTGATTTAATCTTTTTTTTTTTTTTTTTTTTTTTTTTTTTTTTTTTTTTTNGTAATTTGGGTTAGGGTGTACTTATTAAGTTTGGTAACTTATTTAGATGAGTTATGTTGGATAGTTTATTAGGTTTAGTTATGATTTTATTGATTTGTTAGTTTTGAATTTTTGTTGTGGTTGTTGTGTCCAAAATGAATTGTTTTTTTAAACTGAGGCATTTTAGCTTGCTATTAATAAAAGGAACAAAGAAAAATTATGTCTCAAGGGGGGATTTTATGAAAATAAATTTGGTTAAAAAAATTTAATTTAAATTTAAATTTTTCAACTAATTCACACACACACACACACACACACACACACATTAGATATATTGTAGTCAATTTCCAATATTTTGTTTTTACATGTGATGCCTCTTATGAGGCAACCCCCATGTCAATTTTCATAAGAGGGGCTGTGTGCTTTGTTAAATTTTTTTAATACAAAATTAGCCCAATATAAACAACCACATTATCAAAATGCTAGTGAAATCAGTTATAGTTTTAATTTGAGACAAATTATTTATTTAAATGAAACTTTGTGTTTTATTAGCTATAACCCAAACGGGTAATAAGACTTATTTATTAGCTATAATGTTAATTTTTTTTTACTAAAAATTGAATAAAGATTTTGAGGAAGTAATATGAATACAAGAGATTTAAAATATGTATGTGTGTGTGTATGTATGCATGCCTGAGTGTATGTATATGATGGAAGTATATAACCCGAACAGGTGGTAAGACGCGGTGCTAAGTATCATATGATGGATGTATATAGTATATATGTAAAAATATCTTTAACATATGTTTGTATACAAGCACACCCATGACTATTTAACTATCCTTTCATCTTAAATCTAAATGAAGATACCTTTGAAAATGATCTGACGTCAAATTGTACTTTATTTTACTAAAAAATATGTAGTTTTGTCATATTTTATCATTCTATCATATATTTTGCTTACCTCAAGTCGGTTTCTATAGCTCATATAGTAGAGAAGTGGTGTTCCAAAATGGAGATAGGCTGACCGTAATGTGTTTATGATGTAGACAAGCACTATATATATATAAAAAAAAAATCAAGTATGTTTACACATATTATTGAAAGAGTAAGAGGACTAGGTTGAGGTTTTATAGTAACACATAGTAAGAACATGTACATAAGCTATAAAAACTACTTTGATAAATTCACGTGTCCAGTCCTGTAATTTCTTACTGCCACTATTAATCAATACTAATCAAACTGTAATAATAATGATAAAGTGTTATTAAAGTTGACCACAAAAAAGTCTAAAGGTTCTTTCCCAATGTGTTCCTACTGTAGTAACTGTAGGATTTTGTTCGAAGATACATTCAACCCAATGTTATTAAGATCTAAACTTAAGGATAAAAGGATTCCAAAGTCCTGGAAAATTGTTTCAGCACTATCTGCAGGGACAAAACTAATGACAATACTACTTTGTTTTATGTGCATTGTATCTTAGTATCCATTGGGGAGAGCCATACATAAACTTAGATCAATTTGAAAATAAACATTTATTAGTACAAACAGTAGTTTTATAGTTATAATTTTAAATTTTAACTAATACATGAAGGGTATAGGGAGACAAGGAGTAAAGAAACAATATACCTATTTTTCAGGACAGAAAGTTTTATATATCTAGAAACACAAGAACTCAACAAATACTTATAATATAATTTAATTTAAATTTAACCTCTTAACTATATTCTTAAATGTATTTAAAAAGATCTAATGAGTGTCTAACAGCTGGCAGCATTCACTCAAATTAGGTTAAAATTCAACTTTCTCCCCTTTTCCCTGTACTCGTCACATTTAAGGTGGGATGGAAGGGAAAGCAATAAAATATCAAAGAGTTTTTTTTTAAGTTTTCATAACATTTTTTTTTTTTCAGCAAAATAATTCAAATATTTCTCCAATCGAAACAAATTTTAATTTTCTTCACAGAGTAATCTCAACAATTTTTTAATATCTGTTATGAACATATTAGCATTTAATGAGAAACTTTTTAAATTAAGAAAATAAATTAATAAAATTTTAGGAGAGCCTTATGTACTATAAAAGGAGATAAAATCAAATCATTGTGATATAAAACGAACAGTATTTATATAGATGTGATTAAAATTGATATTTTAACACTTTTAAAGTGCATATAAATTAAAAATATTTTTTCTTTGCCATATTATTATATTTCATTGTATATCCAATATGCATGTATAGTTATACTAAATTTAATCCCCATATATTAATTACTTTACCTTAACAATGATATATGCAAACTGTAGTGATTTGAAATCATTGAATCACTAGTTATAGCTTATCATTATATTGTTAAAATTTTGCTATACAATGTTTATTGTCTAATGACTTTAAGCTTGCTCAATAATATATCTCCCTTGTATTTGTCAGAAAACATTTAAAAACAGGCCGAACAGGTAGTAAGACACACTGCATAAAATAATCAAATATATGAAGCCAGGCTTGCTAAATTTTTATTAAATTCAAATTAATGGTACTAAGCAAAGGACATGTGTATACATCCTAAAAAAACAGCAGCATTGTTTTAAATAATATACTCCACCCCTCCCCCATCTTATATAATATTTAGGTGAATATATAAATTCAACCTAGAAAAGCTCATAGTGACAAAAGTGAAAAATATTTTGCTTCCACTTGTCAACATTGCCACAATCTTTTGAAAGAAAAAGGTTATTAAATTTTTGCACAGAACATATATATAGAAGAGACATTTAGAGGAAGTCTGAACAAACAGAAATGATTATTAACTATTTTAAAGAAGACAACAGTTTTAAAAAAAATTAGGAAGGTGGGGAGGAATAAAAGATTATCAAATAAACATTATATACCAACATTCAACTTATTTAACAGCAATTAAAAGCGAAGACAAATGTTTATGATTTTAATACTTACTTTTTTTGGAAATATGTGCTCCCAAATTGTGAGAAAGTTCAAATGGGTCCTCAATTGCCATACATTTGGATGTCCAAAGCTTCTCAAAACATGAAAGAGGTTCTTGTAGCCGAATCGATACAACATTAGATTTGAAATCAAAGTTGACATAAAACTTAAGAAACTGGAGCCATAGTTCACCCACTGTTGATACGTTTTCCCCATAGCCAGGCCAAATGTGAGGCTAAACAATTTAAAAATAATAAATAGAAAACTTATTTGGTTTAAATTTTATGATAATTTTAGTATAGCTGCTTGCTTGAAAAATAAATGTTTTAAAATATCTACCTTTAATACACTATTATGTTATTAGTATGTAAAAATATTACCATAGTCAGTTTGAATACAATATTTAGGAAGGAAACTCAGTTGCTAGTAAAACTAACTTATCTTTTCTCAAAGTGAATTCATGACATTCAAAAAGAATGTGCCATGTCACACAAAGAATGATGGGGAAAAAAATTATATTAGCTTGGCTATTAATATTAATAAAATGGCATTGTAGGTCATACAAAATTCATTTGGAAAATTTTAAAATCATATATTCCTTACTAACTGCTTCAACAATCAACTAATTTGTTGACTTTTCAATATGTTTTAGATTGCTCAACAGTGGAGGCACTGTTATATTCCGAACAAGTTTTTTTTAAGCAATATACTTTTTTTTATCACTGCGCCTTACTCACAGTTAAGGTTATATGCATGTACACTAATTAAACAAATAAGCTGGGAATAATAATGGTTAAATTTAGAGGAAGTGTACCCACATTTAAATGGAGTGGAAAACAATTTAGGGGAAAAAACTTCAGAACATCCATGATTTAAACCCTGATACCCCTGTCATTGGCAATCTAGTCTATTGTGAGAGTGATGCCTTAGACCAGGAGTTGGCAAACATTTTTTGTAAAGGGCCAGATACGTAAGTATTTTAGCTGCTAAGGGCCAAGAGGCAAACTCGAGGATATTTATGTAGGTAGGCCTGTTTAAAAAAAAAGAGGAAAAACCCCAAGTTTTCACAAATTTATGTAGGATAATAATACAATTGTTTGAAATACAGCTCTACCAATGAGAAGAATGGAATTGTGTTTATTTTTAGATAAAATTTCACCAAATTTGGGTTAAAAGTTAGTACTCCCCATAGTCAAAATTGATTGCAAATTTTCATTTGTTAATGCTGACCTGTGTTTAGGTTATACGCATTTTATATATGAAAATGTTTTTTCACACAAGTAGGTGTTGCCAAATACAGATATAAAACCCTGGACATATGATCTTAATTGACCATATTCAACGCTTGGAATATATTTATCGAATTCTGTTAGATTATTATCTTGAAATTTGCCAGTAAGCATGTCATCAGACTGCTGATTAATCACTTTCATTTGAAGGTTATGTGGAAGCTTCTCAATTGTACAGTCAAATTGACTTTGAAATATGGAAATGTCTTTCGCACTTGCATAAATATTCAAAGAACGCTGCTGGAATTGAATTTGAAAATATAAAATCCATTCTTAGCTCATGAGTCAAACAAAAAGAGGCGGCAGGCTGTAGTTTGCCAACCCCTGCCTTAGACCATGACGTGACATCTGTTGAATGCATGAAACCACAAACTCCTGTTAAATCAATATAAAAACAATTCAAAGTTTACTACACTCACCAATCTTTTTAAATCTTCAAAGAAGTAGGTTTCATACCCATCAATGACATGTTGAGGCTGCTCAGGTCTTTCCAGCTATAAAACAAAAAATTAGGGAAAACAGAAAAACAGATAGTTTTCTCAATTTACCTTATCTTTAATAGCTATAGAAATTATTTCATAATTAATTTTGATAAAACTTAGTGAAATAGGTGACTTAAGAAGCTGATATTGTTTCAATTTAAAAAATGGAAGGAAATCTAACCATAAATTTTATCTAAATATTAATTTAAAAACACTTCGTATTATATGGTTAAGTTACATTGAACATATGAAAAGTATTTTAGATTACAAAACCAAAAGGTATGATTTTCTAGTGCAAGCGAGAAAGATTCACTTGTATTTATATAATCACCATCATGGCCCCCAAAAGGGAAAGGGGTGACTGGGACTAGGGGGTGGTGGCCAGCGTGGAGTGTTTATAGCATTTATAAATATTTCCATTTCTCCCCCTCAAAATACTTTTAACTCTCACTCCAGGAAGTAAGAGACATGTTAACCGTTCTTATAAATGTCTGCTAATGATAATGTTTTGGCACAAAATATTAGCTGGGATTGACAACAAGAACAATGTGATATAAAGTAAAGGGATACCCCTTGATGTGAAGATTGCACTTATAAGAGACTTAGTGCAAGAGATGGAGCATTTACATGACTCATGGGAGAGTGTTGTTCAAGAGGCAAAGGTAATTTCTGAAGCCGTAGGAGTGGAAACCTATTTCCTGAAAAACTAAAAACTTCTAGAGAATTCAAACAAGATTTCAGAATTTCCATTGTTAGTTAGTTCCAGTATTTGCTTTTATTATCATGATTTAAAGACAATTTTAAGCTGCAGACACTATGCTATTTATTCTTACCCATTTTTAACTTCAAGAACTTAAGACGATGGTCAACTTACCGCAAAAGCAGTAAAACTTGTAAATACACACGAGAAAGATTTATCAGAAGACTTACTGCACAAAATTCATCGCATTAAAAGTATTCACAAGATAGATTTCGGCACTTAAAGAAGTCCAATTAGACTTCAGAACGCAAACCACGTTGATTTTAATGAAGTTAATGAAAAATTTGCATCAACAAAAGCTAGAAAATATAGCCTACTCTGAGATTTTTTTTATTATTATAAGTTTTTATTATGTAAATCCATATAGTTTTTTAAATAAATATAAATATTATTTATGTGTCATCATTTAAACTGACTTATTTTATATTTTATCGTACATCCTGTAGAGAGTCACAATGCACTTAACCTTAGTGGTAGGTAGGGGGACCCACTCAAGATCCTGACCTAGGGGCCTGCGTCAGGATGTGGGGGCCATGATCACCATATTACAAATATTAGATGTAAATAAACTAGGTAGAAAGTGACCTTGATAATATTATTTTAGTGCTAGATGAAAAATGGGATGTAATATTTCCACACACAAAACTGTATTGGTAAAACAGTTCTTCCTTCTTATTTTCTATCAGCACCATTAGATGGACTTTCAGAAAGCATTCTGTATTATGTTCATGTAAATATAATAATGCTCGAATAAATTTATAATTGTTTAGTTATATAGATGCTGCTTTTCAATATATTTTTCAAAGAATGTGTTGCCAGGTTTAATTATAGATCACCCAAGCGAGGCTTACATGAACCAAAAAATATACCAAACATATGCACCGATATGGAAATTGAAGTTTGAGGGACTTTTTATAAGAACTGGAAAATAGTTTTATAATACCAGGCTTTTTTAATGTATAAGTTTATTTTCACAAACATGGTGAATGCTATGTAAATTTGTTTAAATTTGCATTGCTAATACTATTATCAAAACATCCTATTCTGCATTTTTATTACCAAAAGAAACTAAAATTTTATGTTAAGAAAGGTTATCTATAATATTTATAAATCAAATAAAGAGCAATTTATTCACTTCGCTGTTTTTGTAGGCATTTTGACATGAAATGTTACAAACATGGGGGGCTACATTTTTTTTAGTGAGAGGATATTTTTGTTAATTTTAAGGAAATTATGTTGTATTTTTGGCATTAAATTGATTTGCTTACTATGAAGAATTTCTTATAGTTTATTGCAAATCAATGTTTATGAAAAATGTAAACGTGTCCAAAACAGTTGTGCCACAGTTTATGTCAGTGATTGTCTGATTATCACAAGTAGATGATTAAATTTTGAACTTAATAGTAGAGATGGGCCACTCAAATCTTCGAATCCACTGAATCCTGACAAGTATTCAAGATTCGAGGATTCAGTGTTTTACTGGATTCGATGGTCGAATCTTTCACCTCACAAATTAAGCATAATATTTTGAATTCAAAAACTACTTAGTAAGGCCTACTTGAAAAGCACAACTTAATCTTTATTCTTAATTTTGTTGGACAAAAGAGATTAGCATGAATAAAATCATTATAAAAAAAATTTGTTAGGTGTGGGAAATCTTACGTGCCTAGTACCCTACCCTCCCACTTCTATGAGAAACTTGGACTAGACCGTTTTGGCACATACTCACTTCTAAAACTTTCACCTTACGAACAATCTTGTAAATATTTTAATGAACACATTAAAACTCTTAAAAAAATAAAAATAGAATAGAAAATAGAATTACAAATAAACTCGAAATGAATTAAACAAATTACGGCTTTTTTAACAGAAATAAGAACACATTACACATGATACAAAGTCAGCCGCTATTACACACAATACAAAGTCGGCCACCATAACGTATATTATGTGTATTCGCCATAGTGATGATTAAAATAAAGATATTGTTAATTATTACTACCCAACTGCTTTTAATTATCTACAACTATGCAAAAAAAAATATATATATTGCATACAATCATTAAGTTAGACATTTTGTTGGATTTCATGAAAAATAAATACTGTCAACAGTCAGACATCGATAAAACTGTTTATTTATGCCTACCAGCCTCCATATTGTATATCGATTATTTGTTTAAAATCGATTCAGGTAGTCTGATCACTTAGTTAGCGCTCTCGAGTTTTAAAAATCAAATAATGACTTGCTTATTCATTTTTTGTTTTTAAATTGATTTTAACTAAGAGGTTATTATTTTTTTAAATATGTTATTGAAGTAATTGTAAAAATATTCAAACATAGTCCTGCCTTATAAAATGGGAATGAACATATTGGAGTCGAAAATATGTTTGTGTTTTAAATAGGATGTATTCTCAGAAATCAATATATCACAAGAATCAAATATATTTCTTATTTTCTATGCATAGCTAGATAATGGATATATGGGAAAATAATAATAAAACATACTCAAGCATTATTGAGTTCACTATTTCCTATGTATGTTTAATTGTTAAACATGTTGTTTTAGACTTTATTAAAAATATTTGTTTGTATTTTAATTTTTGCTATCTTATTAAAAAAAAATTATAATCCTTCAATGACCATTAAAGTTGATCAAAGAATAACTTGGCCTAATCTGTTTATTTCACGTGTTTTTTTATAAACTTAACTCATTCTAACAACACTTTTAAATATAACTAAAAGACACTCAAATTTTGATTGATGTAATTTCTAAACAATATTATGAGTCAAGATTGTTTAATTTGGCTGGATTTTAACTTGTGTTTTGTGAGGGGTGGTTGGGTTTGATTAAAATTGAAAGTACGATTGAAATAAATATAATTTACAGCTTAGGCCTATTTTGTGTAATGTAGGTCTATTTGTAAATCATTAAAGTTTCTAACAATTTGCTGGGGGTTGGATTCGAGATTGAAAAATAAAATTTAGATTCAGATTCAAGAAATAGTAGATTCGACTCATTTCTACTATTTAGTAATAATGTCATACCTATTAATGGATTGTTTCAACTTGAGAATGGACTCATTTTAAGTGAGGTGTTAGGGAAAAAACACAAATTATTTAAAGTCTCTTTTTATATAGCTTATTTACTATAATTTTGATATTAAAAGTAATAGAATGTGGAGGTTGTGTCCAATGACATTTTATATGTAACAGACAAAGTAAAGTAAACAAATTGCAACGAGTTGTAACCAAGTGCTATACACATAAATCACACTTGGAATTTGGGTAAATTCGCATTAATTTCTTACTGAAACATATGTAAGCATATTAAATGGAATGTGTTTTGAAAAATTATCTGATATTATGGCATTTCTCAATAGTTAAGAGGTAGTTTGTTAACCATGGCATATCATCTGCAAGTTTGAAATATAATATTATCATATCACAATAATCACATAGCAAATTTGATTGCAAGTAATATATTAACCCTAGAAGACATATGTTATGTTAAATTAGTGAGCTTTGAAATACCTCTTGTAAAACTGGTAAGACTGGTGGCTCACAATGCTGAAGGAAGTATATCAGCATTAGAAGGTAAGCATAGGAAGACAAGCTTCCACGCGAGGCATCATTTATGTCACAAACGTTAGTGAATCTCTTCACAACACATCCCAGTGTCTATAAATGGAAAATATAAACTCAAGGAATGATCTAATGTAATAATAAGTAAGAGTATTTTATTAAATTTAAAAAAATTAATAGTTTTGTTAAAAAAAAGTTTCCCAAAAGCAATATATTTTGCTGCAGACATAGCCCAATTTTTATTACAAGATTATGAACTGAACAGGTATACCCTGATTTTGGTTGGAAGAACAGGAGATGAAATTCAAACATATTTATTCCGGCCAACATTGATAACATTTTACTATATCATTTGTGTTATTCTATAGTTATTGATAATATATATATCAAAAATGACAACTGCAGATAGCATGACTTGATGTATGGATATATAACAATTGTTTTAGTAACTTAAGTAAATAACTTCTACTGTTCTTCCTACCAAAATCATATTATAGTAAGATGCAGTGCAGTGCCTGGAAAACAAAAATTATGTACACAGAAGTAATATGAAAAAATTAATTTTTAATTTATAAAAATTGTATGGATGTTGTTAAAACGAAGGGCGTATGAAAGGAAAGGGAAGTTTGGAGAAAGTTAGTGAGGCTGGATTTAGTAGAGTTGCATTTTTGAGCTATATGCACAGCTTCTTGCCTACCCATAAGGGAACGGCATGATTATATGAGTGAATGTTTATTCATGTATTTACAAAAATTAAAATTTATGCTGTAAAATTCGAATCTTTCATTTAGATGCTCGAAATTCTAATAAACAAAAGAAATAAATTTCTCTGAAAAATATTTACATATTGGGCACACACTTTCAAAAAGTGTTCACAAACCCTGGCATGGTTATATATGTGCACATAAACACACACAAGTATATGCTAGTGTCAATATCATTATTAGATGTGTATGTGTTATGTGTGTGTATGTATATATATACAGTGAAACCTGTTTAACTGGGGCCTGGATATGTGAGAAACCTCTGTTATTGATAATTACAATGAGGTCCCGCCACTTTGCATTAAAATACCTCTGTTACTGGGAATTTTCAGACCTTGTTAACTGAGATTAGATTTCATAGATTTTTTCAATGTTTACCCGTATAATTGGGACTTGGTAGCTCAATAACTTGTATAAGTGAGACAATTTAGGTTTAGACAAGTTATGACACGCTTGTTTACAAACAGTCTAATTTCTTCCATACCTGCTTTGTTTATCAGTACTATTTAAGAATTTGTACGAGAAACGAGTGAATACCAGTGCAAAAAATGTCGAAACGAAAGTGTAATTCTCTAACATCCGCTGATAAATTAAAGTTATTATTGGCATATGATAGTGGAAAGTCGCGTGACGAACTGTGCACCGAGTTTAATTTACCAAAGTCAACTCTTTATAGAATTATTCAAAATAAGGAGAAATACGTTCTCAATAAGCTGCTGCGTATTGATAATTTTTCTGACAGTAATGGGTGGTTGGAGGGCTTTAAGAGAAGGAACGATATCGTTTTCAAAAATGTTTGTAGAGAGAGCAATGCTGTGGACAACAATGAATGTAATCAATGGATTAAAAATCTTCCAGCTTTATTACATGATACTTCACCCGATAACGTCTTCAATAATGATGAAGCGGGCTTATTCTACAAGTGTCTCCACTTATCTTAATTGGGAAATCAAAAAATCCAAGATGCTTCAAAGGTATCAAAACTTTGCCTGTTAGTTATCAAACAATAAAAAGGCCTGGATGACATCTGATTTATTCGCGGATTGGTTGAAAATGTGAACGCCAATATGAAGGCCCAAAAAAGAAAAATTGTTTTGTTTGTTGATAACTGCACAGCCCATAATAATATACCCGAATTAGACTACGTTAAATTATTGTATCTACACGCCAATACTACAAGTAAATTACAGCCAATGGATCAAGGTGTTATCAACAACTTTAAAGTTTACTACAGAAAAGAAGTCGT
>CABFOV010000185.1:114991-156461 GCA_902141375.1 Timema poppense | reverse complement strand
TCGTCACCCGAGAATGCAAGTGTTCTATGTCCAATTTTTCACTTTTGTGTAAAAGAGCATTGAAGTTTGACCTTGTGTATAAAACCAATGTTACTAGAAGACAACTCGAGCTTGTATCTTCTTAAGTAATTATTTAATAGTCTCAATTTCACCACAGGTGGATCATATGCATTCTAAATAAACGTATACACCAAATATCTCAAATTTAACCATTTTGGAGATAGAACACTTGCATTCTCGGGTGACGATTTGTAAAAATATATATTTTTACTCATACTTCTGGAACACAGTTTAATCTATATTAACCTATCTACTGTGAATATTACTTATAACAATCTAATTACTGCATTGTGCATTAATGTATGCAGGATAATTATGACTAATGAATAAATATTGTACGTACTGTACAGGTTGCATAGTACCCAAAACACACAGATGAAATTAATAATGATAATACTTTGCGCCGCGTCTTACTACCCATTCGGGTTATAGGCTTAAGTACTAATTATGCTAATGGTTAGTAGTTGGGAAGGTTGAATATATAGGAAGCGAACCCGCATTTACATTGAAGTAGAGTGGAAAACAATTCGGGAAAAACACAAGATAACTGCTCGAACATTCCCTCCACCCGCTGATTACTCTGGGTGGGGGTAGGGGGGAGGGGGGTGGTAAGGTATGACATAGCAATTGCTATGCATAAATATGCTTCTCTAGTAGTGTTCGTTTCAGTTATTAAGAACGACCATACTTGGGAAGTTGTTTCACCATAAGAGCCCATGTTTTTTCAGTGGCGTATTCTGAGAAAAATTAATAGGTATGCTGTACTTTAAGAGTTGCGGGGGATATTTGGGGGACCGAGGACCCTCAACCACCGTTGTCCAAGAACATCAAGAGATTATTTCAAGGTATATATTTGAAGATAAGTCCCTATTGAACCTATTTCTTAAAGCCAACTTATCTCACACAATGCTGCATGGGAACAAAAGAGTCTCCCAACTTGAGAATGTATGCTCCAGAAGCTATTGAGATGTGTAAACTCTGACTAACATAGGGGAGATTATCTCGAACTATTAACAATCTAAAGCTATGTCATTGGTTTATTGCTGATATTTACACATATCTTTTGCTGTAAGCAGTGGTGCACCCAAGGAGAAGAGGGGCAAACAGGGTATTTGGCCCTCATTCCCCTCTTTCCCCAACATCACAAATAATGTTAATAGAAATTTAAATAATATCAAGTATAACTATTATTATTAGCACCGCGTCTTACTACCCGTTCGGGTTATACGCACAAGTATAAATAAAATATTTAGCATTGAAGATGTGTCGAATTTATATGCTACATTCTAAGACCAGGCTTCAGACTTAAGCCTAATATACAAAATGTTTACCGTTACAAACAAAATTAACAATTTTAAAAACATACAAATAATAGCTTTGCTTCCATTTGCATTATTAAAATCTCTTAATTACTATGAAACTACTCCAAACGATTTATAAAATAATTTAATATTCATAAATATTCTTGGCCTTCAGGGCTTAGGATGCTGTGCAACTCCAAACCTGCTCTCTACATCAATATTTCATTCTTGTTACAGCCTTGATAGTGAAATTACACTCCTGACTTTCAGAATTCTTTGATGTATAATTATATAAAATCACAATGACTAATAAGTTGTTAATGTAAAACAAAAACTAAAATAACACTTTTAAAACTCCACAAATCCTTTCTACTAAAGAAAAACAAGAATTACCGGCAACTACGGTTAAAGTAGCCTCGCCACCCACCCTACCTCCCACCCCCTTCCCCACACTATCAGTGCTGTGAAAGAGTAGTTAAATGTGTTTGCCTAATACATGTAACTATAATACCTAAACATAGCTCAATGCATTTAATTAGTGTATAATTTAAAGCTTGTTACATATACAGTACTATTATTTTACAATTAATTTTATCGATATTTTATGTAATTTTACTTAAACTATACTAAATTAGCTTAATAAATAAACATTGTTATCATGAATCTACTTTCAATAGTTGCCACAATTCTTAGCTTGCGTTACATGAATAGCATGACCTGGGGTGTAAAAATCCGAGCTCATTGGCCAATTATTACTTATGGGTGAGTAGAAAGAAATGTATTGCAACCCCCTAGACATTTGGCAAGGTCATTAGAGACTCCCTAGCTTGCCTTGCGGTTTTCAATCAGAAAGCCCTGGGTTTCCTATTGTGTTAAGTAGAGCCTTTAGGAAGAAGAATTACTTAAAACACAGTATTCTTGGAATATGAACCAATATTAGTTTTAAAATTAATAATTCATTACATGTATATTTATTAACAATTTAAGCATTAGTATTTACACAGTTCACAAAAATAACATTAAATTAAACAAAAAAACTAGTTCATATCATTATGGGTATGCGGCGTTGGACTAGCATGCGTGGAAAATATGCCACTGTTTATTTTGCAGGGGAATTTTAGGATGTTTATAATATAGGATAATCCACTATTTAGAGGTATCAGTTTAGGATGGTTTTACTGTACACAATCTATCATAATTTTCATTTCAAATTTGAATTGAAACATTTTCATTTAAAACTTTTCTATTTGAAAAATTTCCAAAACAAGTTGTTCTATTCTGGATCAATTAAAGTTTGTAGCAGATATGGATTTGATTCAAATTTTAAAATATTGGATTTGTACAAACTTATGATGCAAATAGGAGTAATTTGAAATTAAAGTGACTTTTATGATTTTTTCAAAAATATAGAAATTAGTGAGACATGAAAAAAAAATACTTTTATCATATATACCTAAGGTATATTAGTTTATTTATATATTTATTTTAGGTATTTAGCATACACTTTCTGAACCAAATGATTATACCAGCACACGAGAATTTCTATGAGCGAAAGTGAAAGGACCTACCAATTTCACCAGGAAAGGTATTTTCACATGCCTTTCAAGGTTATTTTACATGCCAAGATAGACATTGGACCAACGTCTATACCTTCCTTCCAAAGGAAGTTGTGCAAAAGATTTTTATCGCTCAAGAAAAATCCGTTGACCCCGGCTAGTTGTGAGCTTAAGAACATTGGGTCCCGAGGCGAGAACTTTACCCCAAGACCACCAAGGTTGACCCCAAGGTATACTACAAATTTATGCCAACCATTTAAAATTGTAGCTATTTATAGTGTATTATTTTACCTTCACTCTTCGATCTATATCAGAATATGTAAACAGCAACTTTGTGTTTCTCCTTGCCAATATATTGTACACACTAATATCACCTTCCAATCCAGATTTAGTATGATGAAATTTCAAAATTGGAACTTTAGCTGTGGTGATAGCTGAAAGGTTTTCTATCTTCTTGAATTTGTGAAGCAGATGAAATAGATTTTCAATTATTTTCGTAAAATTTAATCCCTAAAAATATAAACAAACGGTCACCATCAATTAAAACAAAAGTGTTTATTGAAGTAAATAAAGTAAATTATTATTTCTTAATATTTACTTACTTTTCCAGTTTTGTTATTGACAAATGTAAGACATATGTCCAAGTCCGACTTTCGAAGACCAAACCCATTACATGAAGAACCAAATACATTAAGTTGGGCACCTTTCATTTCATTAGCAATGAAAGTCTCCATCTCTGCAACTATCTGTTGTCGTATAGTTATATCTTCCTCGCTGGCAGCCCATTCTACTGTTAATTCCAAAAATAAAATGAACAATAGTATAATTTATCAAATTATATAATTTATTGAAAACACATATTTTCTACATTACTCAACAAACCTTCTATTTGATGGCAAAATGTGATTATAGCACTCATGAAATGATTTTCCATTGGTGGTAAAATGTAAGCAAAAGCCTCCAGTGAGTCTTCTTTGCAATTGTGAAAATCATGACCTGTTTGATGACAAATAGAGCAGCAAACTGGCAGTCCCTGAAAATTATTTAAAAAATATATTTATTAAAATAGTAAAAGCATGTTTCGATTAGTAACTTAATTTTTTTCTTTATGTTTTAAAACTGATAATTAAATATATAACATTGGTGTCACATGTGAAAAATACAATAATATGTCAAGTAAATAAAAATGTATAGTCTACTAAAATGTAAAATTTATCAATCAAATTTCTTGAAACTATAAAACTCTGTCTGCAACCCACACAAACCAATACAAGTTAACTTTAAACACAATTTAAGGGGAAAATGAATTCTAAGAAAATGCACAAATGTTCCCTAGAGAAAGGATGTAAGAAACACACTCTGGATTATTTAGTTGAGATTGAACTCAAACATAGACTAGTCAGAAATGCAAATCATTACATTATCCTTGCCAATTATTTATTAGATAGCAAATATTACAGTGCTGCCAGTGGAAGTTTACACAGGTTAAATAGATGAATGCATTTTCTGTAAGTCAGAGCTTATAGCTAAAGCTGTGTGGGTTATTTTGAGTTTCATTAATTGAGGCAGTGCAAAAGTAAGAGTAATTGACCTGAGACCACTCTCGCCATCACATAGCATGCTTAAATGAAGATATTTATCTTTATGAAAACACCATTCATCTTTGAGTTTGCAACAAACTAATCAATCACCAGAAAAATTTTCTTTCTTTAGCAATCCCCCCCTTTATATCGTTTGTAATAGTACCCCCAACCCCAATCATTTAGCCTTATAAGTGAAGCAAATTCACTAAGAGATGACTCATCACAATCAATAATACAAAATATCCCCCAAGATATTAGTTATCTGTGGTTACATCAGGCTCCACACTATCAAATTCCCATAGAATGATAAGGGTGGCTACATAGCTTATAGCATTAAATTCCCCGACTTTTCCAGGTTTTCCAAACAACATTTTCCAATTTTCCCTTACCCCTTTTACAGTTTTAATTGAAGGATAACAGTTCTTTCTATTTTAATCACATACTTAAAAATAAAAAACAAGCAGCCACCAAAGAACAACATTTGAAAAAGCTGTTTTTCCAATGTTAACATTATATGTATTTTTTGTGTCACTGTAAAATATAGTGTAAAAAACCCACTGTAAGACCATCTCATGTTAGAATGCTTAGATAGGCAATAACATTTGTTAACATATGTGAAACAAATATAGCACTTTTACTTTTGTACTTTAGTGTGAAATTATATATATATTCTTTTTTCAAATATTTAAATGCCCTGATTTTTGCATATTTTTAGTCAAATTCCCTGACTTTTCCAGTTTTCCCCTGCATGTTGCCATCATAACACAACCTTAAAAAAAAGTATCTTCCAGACAAAACCTTCAAATAATGTTTACATGGAGGCTTAAAAAAAAGTGAGCCACATTCTAAGGTTACAAGATAATGACTCTTTCCTTAAATCACAATACGTTTTAGATCCCACCTCATGGACTTTCTTTGAGTATCATCCATACTTTTACAAATTCTAGCTCACCCAAAACTACCTAATCTAGCAAGTGTCGCGAAAGCAAAATTACAGTAAGAAAATATATTTTCCCCAAGCAACAAATCCAACTACCACATTTGTAATGTTCAGCAAATCAAAATAATTTCTAAATAGTAGTCTCAAAAATTGAGGACACCCCATATGTAAAAAGTGTACAATTTAATGGTAAGAAATTATAAGCAAATGTTTATCCTGTAGAAAATATTTACAATTCAGCTGTTTTATTTACTTGTGAAATATTGATTCAGTTCAGTCACCATTGTTTCAGCAACACAACAGTATACAAGCCATTGAAAATCAGTTTGTGGCATTTGCAATTTAATAACAAAATATCAGTTATTCAAGAAATTAATAAATATGAAGCTATTTTGCTTGGAGATTTTTCAATTAGAGTTATAAAGAGGATAAAATAAAATCACAGAGTTAAGTAGATCAATTGGCATTATCTTTGAACACAATTACGAAAGTAAGAATCAGGCATGTGCTAGAGATATTCTTTGACACAGTGAAAGGATATATTGCTCAAGATTATTGTAGTGCTTTTGTGTAATTTAATTTTTTTTTACATAAAGCAGTTGATTTTTTTTTCTAACACATTTCCGTTTATAAATTTTCAAAAATCTCATTCAAACTCAATAATTTTTATCAAATAATGTAACAAAGCCTTTTGAAATATTGTGGTCATCTCTTTACTCCAATAAACATCTAGTCTTTACAATCTTCACTAGTCTGTAAATATTATATACATGGTACTTAAAAATGCGTACATTGGTGATTTATTAATTCAAGAAGTATGATGAGATATTTTTTTACTGTAATAATTTTGATAAATTGTAATCTAATCAACATACCAATTACTCTATTTGTAAATGAAAACTATGTACATTTTTATTTCATTTTCAATGATCAACGCAAAGTAAAATTTTAGTTCACGTTATTAAAACAAGGAACAGATTTATCTTGGCAGGACCAGATTAAGAAGAGGATTCATATATTTCCATTGTTTGGGTTGAGTATGTTCTAAGTGTATCTGTGGGTATGCCATGTTTTCTAGAAAGTGTGCAATAGGATGCATAAAAAAAACGTATTTATGAAATTCCAAATTTCAGGTTGATAAAAAGTTGTTGTTGGGGCCACATAAGAATAAAAAAAAATCCAGCCTTATAAATTTATATTTAGGTCTCCCGCAATTGGGCCTAAAGTTTTACTTCTTTATAAGAAATTAGTGATTTTAGTAATATTTTAAAATAAATATATACATACATACATACATACCTAATCACGCCATTCCTTTATGGGATACGCAAGAAACTGTGAATATAGCTAAAAAAACCTATTTCATTTTTAATCCATCTTCATTATTTTACCCACACTTTGCTATCCTTGCATACTTCCTTCCCTTCAACAACATCCATACACCAAGTCAGTCATACATGCTCTTTTATTCTTAAAAGTCTTAATGTTTCTCTTTTTCACATATTCATCTACAACATTTAGCCACGTCCTACATAGCCTACCCCTTCCTTTTGATCCATACACTTTACCCTCATTTATATGTTTCATAACTAAATCCATACTCATCTTTATGCTCAAACCACCATAAGACACGTCTTTCACAGTGACCTATTGAATTCCCTTTCAAACCACACTCCTTCAGCACCCATTCATTACTGACTCCTATACGAGTTTTTCCACATACACTTCTTAGATATCACATTCCAACTGCATCATCCATGCTCTTGTGTTTCTACTGACAAACCCACACACCACATTCATAAAACAATGTTTGTGTTTAATGTGATAACTACTGAAGACCAGTTGGTGGTTATCGATAAATAAAAGGTTCATCATGAAATAATAAAATCTCAACAATTCATAACCTCAACCTGTACCTCCGAACTCATAGGACTCTTCTTCAATGGTCAAAAGGATCAAACATTTACAAAAGAGATCATAGGTTGTAAATCAGTCCACGAAATGGTGCAAGAAGAACATAACTCAATGGTTGAGGAACCAGGCTAAAAATATTTCGGTCACGTATCTCCTTCAACTGGCTCGGGGAAAAACATTGTGAATTCAATGTTAGAATTTATGAAAGAAAATAACATTAATGTAGTAACTATTAAAGCCATAGGTTGCAATGAAACGGGAATACTGGACACTCAAATGGAGTGATTTCTTTAATTGAAAAGGCTTTAAAACAACCGGTTCAAGCTGTAATTTGTCTTCTTCACCTTAACAAAGTGGCTCTCTGAAAAGTCATGGTTTCACTTGATGGTCTGAAAACAGGTCCCAGTGGTTTTAATCATCTGATTGGGAAAAGTTTGATAAACTGACAAGATCTACCAATTGTGAAGTTTGAGAAAATTGGCAGCATTTTACCAGAAGATGATGCAAGAGACCTGAGCACCGACCAGAAATACTTGTGGACTATTTGTCAAGCAGTGATATTGGGGTCTTGCCCTCAGAATTTGGCCTGTAGGAATCCAGGAGATATCTCTTATGCAAGATGGCTGATGTAAGCAAATAGGGTTTTGCACTTATATGTTGCATCAAAGGATCCAAGTCCACAGCCAAACAAGTTAGCTGTTTGTAGTTAAGGTGTATGCACCCTCCTGGTTTACTTTAAAACGTTATCCATCAATCATACATGCATCTAAATCATTTTTCAAGATATTACAACACAGCCAGTACTTGGAAGTTGAACTGAAGACTATTGTCCATTCAACTTTACAACAAAATACATATATGGTTCACCAAGAATATATTCTTTTGGGAATGCTGTTAGACCCATGAAAATATGATAGATTTCTTGCTTTCAAGAGGAAACAGAAAGCTCGGCACACTACGAACAAAGAAATGGGGATCTTCAAACCACCGAGTGTTAACTTTGATGCAGAAGATTATATTGATTTTATCAAATGGCAGTCTACCACTGTTACAGAGCCGCCCCTTGTAGCCAACTTAAGGTGATTGCCATTAGCGACAGGAAAGAGTTCAAAATTCCTTCACACACTTAGCAATAGAAAGAATTGTCAAGGAGGTTAGTAAAGCTTCAAAGCATGTATGTGGCCAAAAGGAGTGGGATGGATTCATCAGAGCAAGATTACTTGACTGGGAAATTCTAACAAAATTTGAGACAAAAAGCTTATTCAAGACTCATACTATTACTACTTTGAAGTAAATCACAAGTAAGTCCGAAACGCAAATTTTCAACCTCTACAATTTTATTTATCAACAAAGTTATTTAATTAAAATTGTTCAAATACTAACTACTTTCCTTTAAATAATTCGTGATCAATACCCTACCTAATGCTAATTCTTGTTTGCAGGTTATGGAAGACAGAACATAACTATTAAGTTACACCAATATTTTGCACAACTCAAGAAAGCAGTTTTATAAGACTTCATTTGATTTTTTTAAAAACTTCAAATATTTTAACTGTTACAAAAATTGCTTATTTTATTTTATTTTCCCTATTTTATGAAGATTCAAACATCATGCAGGAAAGACAAGTTTTAAAATCAGGCTCTAGTGTTTTTTTTATACTTCTATTGATTGCCAATAGCATCAATTGTTTGAATTGAAAGAATTTTTTCAAACAAGAAGATTTTGAAATAAATCCAAAAAATGCCTGATTTTGGTTTTAAAAAAATAGATCTTTAGGCCTCGTGTGAGAAACTTATATGTTAAAGTTGAACTGTGATTATTATTTTTTCCCAGCTTCAATTAATGGGAATTAGCATACATTCATCAGCTAAAAAAGAAATTTTAAACATAACATTATTATTATTATTATTATTATTATTATTATTATTATTAGCACCGCTTCTTACTACCCATTCGGGTTATACGCACTTATGCTAATGTGTAATGGTAAGGTGATTGTGAGATGAAATGGAGGACCTACAGTTTAACGTGGAATTCGAACCGCGGTGGAGGCCTGGCATTCCCCACATTCACAAGTTGTGATTAATACATGTCTTGTCAGAGGTGAAGGAAGGGTTTGGCAATCAGATAAACTTGTGCCGGGATCGAGGATTGAACCCCGGCCGCCAGCACAGAAGTCAGACACCTTACCCCTAGACCACCAGGTCACCCATTTAACCATAACAACATTTTTTTGAAAATATAACTAAAATCACTAATGTCTTAGAAAAAAGTAAAATTTTGGCCTAAAGCATGATACCTAAATGTAAATTTATAAGGCTGAAATTTTTTCTGGTTCTTAACACAAATTAACCACAAATTTTTATGAACATGAAATTTTGAATTTCAAAAAACATGTTTTTTTATACACCATAGTGTGCAGGTTCTGCCTTCCTGTCCTAGTTATAATCATACACATCCAATATTGAACAAATATACAGTTACCTGTTCACCAGCAAACTTTGAAGATGAGTAGGTATAACCCAAGTATTTTGAATTGAGTTTCTTGACGAGCAGTAATGCTTCCTCCTTTGAGACAGAATATAAAGTTGTATAGGCTGGCATTGTCTTGTCCTGTGTCACATTATCTTGGAAATAAGGGTTTGTTTCCAAAATATGATAAATTTCTTTGGAAATATGTTTGTTAATTGGGTTACATTGTGAGGTTATCTGGTTAAAGAGTGGTATATTTGATGTAATCTGAGGAATCCCATAGTATTTATATGCAGCCCTTAAGCACTTCATAGCATAATCAAAGCACTCAACGTGCGCGACAGTCCGAGAAACATTGCGTTTGGGTAGATAGGGATCTGAAAAAATGTTTAACCAAGTTAAAAAATATCATTCAAATAAATTGGGTGATCGATCAAACTTACCTTAATAATTTGATATCAACTTAAAATTGTTGAAACGTTGATTAACATAGAATTGTGAACTTAAAGTGAAAGTATAATAAAAATATGCACAAACAAAATATTTAAGCATTCAAATATTTAAAAACATGTATGGTTCTTTAGAAAGCTAAGAATAAAAAATTGAAACATTAAAAATTTGTAAATGAAAAATCAATACAAAAATATACCTTCTATTGCAATTTTTCGCCCATTCCAATTTTTTGTGATGCGCTTTAAGGGCTCAAATTGTTGAATGCAGACCACATAGTCAGCCATGGCAAAGTCGATCACATAAAATTTGAGAAAGCTTAGCCACAGTTCCCCGACACTCATAGTATTTATGCATTTCCATTTTCTAAGTAGTTCAATCATTTCTAGATATTTGGAAAACAAAATTATTTTAATTAAATCTGAACAAATAAGATTATTCTTGACTATCTACGCTATCAGCCAAGTAGCTTGCATTTAACTTGTGCAATTCTTTAAAAAAAAAAAAAACATTACATTACAACCATGCCAGTTAATGAGTACCGACCAAGTCTTCACTAAATGTTTTTAGCCAGCAAAACAATTATTTTCTTCTTCTTAGAACCACATCTTACTACCTGTTCAGGTTATATGCATATGTACTAGTAATGCTAATGAGCTTGGGGATGAGTAAGGTTGAACTTAGATGAAGTGTATCAGTCTTTGCATGAAGAAAGAGTGGAAAACCATTTAGGAAAAACCAACCTCAGTACACCTGACAGGGATGTGAACCTTGATCTCCCTGTCATTGGCCGCCTAGTCTATTACGAGAGTGACACCTTAGACTAGCGTTTCCAAAATGGGGTTCTGTGAGGTAAAATTAAGGGTTCCAAGATTTTTTTACACAATAAACTTAAAAATATTGTGGGTACATTTATATCTTTCGAACGAGACATAATTTGGGTCAGGATACTTTAAATGAATCCTGAATTCTCACTATAATCTGTAACCAAAATGAACAATCGAAACCGACTTTTAACGGCTCCAAACATGCTAATAAAATTGTCAACAATTAATCCAGATATCAAAAGAATTTGCCAAAAAATGAAAATTATACCCTCTACTCATTAAAATGTATTTTGAAGTTTTTCTGTATTTTTATACTAATTTTATAGTAGCAAAGAATTTCAAACCATAATATTCATTTAATCAAGAGTAAAGCCTTATTTTTTCTTCTAAGAGGACGGCTGCATTTATTTATGGGACAGGAAAGAGGACAGAACATGTAGTTGGCCTCTGCAAGGAAAAATGTAACTTTCAATTTAAAGGTTTTTGACACTTAACAAAGAAAACTTTTCCCCTGCGGAGCATTTTTATGTGTGCTATGCTACCAACATTTAAAGAGTTCCATTCTGTTGTACGAAATATAAAAGGGTGCTGTGACAAAATTTAATTGGGAAACACTGCCTTGGAACAGGCAGCCATTGAAGCAGGTCGGTAAAATAAGTTTTTGTGAATAGCCTGAACAGGTAGTAGGATGCGGTAATAAAAAAAACCCATTAAAATAAGTATTATCACTATTATTAAACTAAACAAAATACACTATCTTCAGTGGTCAATGGTCTAAGGCGTTACTCTTGCAATAGATTGGGCTACTAATTATGGGAAGATTAGAGTTAAATTTCTGGTAAGGTGTACTGAAGGTGGTTTATTCCTAATAGTTTTACATTCTTCCTCTATACAAATGCCGGTCTAGTTTATATAAATTCAGCCTTCCTCATCTCAAGCACATTAGAGTAATTAAATCATATGCATTCAGCCCAAACGGGAAGCGACACGAAATGAAAAAACCACTTAATTTTGTGTGATTGATGAGTGCATCTCAAATATTAAGGGATGCCCCTATTAGTCAGCCCCTTACAAGAATTAATCAGAACAATGGCCTCATACACTTGATGGATAAGGAAGCGTGACTCTACAAAAGTCACATTCTGCTTACCAAATGAAGGTCGTTCACTCTATGTTTGTTGCTCAATTAGGTGGTATGTTGGAACTTACTCAACAATCTGTTCTGTAATTTGTTAGCAAAATTACAATTATTTACTTTTTAATTCCAACTTTTATCCAGGCTATATACAAAATGGCTACAACATTAATACCATTCTCAATACATTACAAAATAGTGATTCTGATTATGGTAGTTGTGAATTCAGTCATCTACACTAAGTATCATAGTTTTGATGTTGACAAAGCTGAAAATGATAGTGATAACCAAAGCCCAGAATTTGATGACATGTCATCATTATTATTATTACTATTATTAGCATCGCGTCTTACTACTCATTCGGGTTATATGCACTTATGCTAATGTGTAATTGGTAAGGTGATTGTGAGATGAAATGGAGGACCTACAGTTTAACGTGGGATCCGAACCACGGTGGAGGCCTGGCATTCCTTATATTCAAAAGTTGTGATTAATACATGTCTTGTCAGAGGTGAAGGAAGGGTTTGGCAATCAAATAAATCTGTGCCGGGACCGAGGATTGAGCCCTGGACCCCAGCACAGAAATCACACACCTTACCCCTAGACCACCAGGTCATCACCATCTTTTTTATTGGTTCGTTAGATACAATGCTCATTTGTACCTCTGTTCATGATTCCCTGGTTGTAGAAATGATTATTTTATTGGTCATTGTTAATTAGTCATTGCTTATATTTTTTTTCCATTTTGGGTTTTCAGGTCATGTTTTCGTTGTTGTGTTTTTGTTTGTTCAAAGGGTAATTTATAAGATTTTTTTAAATTTTAAATTGTTTGAAAATTATTTAAATTTTTATAAATATCAAATATTGATGCAGTGATAAAATATGCATATTCTAAAATCAGATATTTCACCACACACTTATTGAGTGAAGAAGATATTGTATGAGTCCAAATGAACTTTGTACCTCTTTACACGTATATGCATGTAAGATTCATATTCCTGGTGAGACATTCACTACACCCAAGTTGGAAGGAGAGTGGAATTGTACCCATTTGGAATGGTTACCATTCCAGAATTTCTCAAACAAGTGACCTTATTAAAAAATCAAAATTGTACCCACTGGAATTATACCCACTATAATTGGAATTGTATGCACTTGGAATGGTTACCATTCCAATATTTCTCGAACAAGCGACCTCATTAAAAAAAATCATAATTCTACCCACTGTAATTACACATACTAAAATCGGAATTTTACCCATCTGGAATGGTTTCTCAAACAAGTGGCCTTACTTACTCTCCTAGCTCACCCCCCATCTACTAGAGTGAAGAAGTAAAAGATATTTAATAAATTCTCATAGTGGATTGTGTTCATATTTTAAAAATAAAATATAGTTCTATCACACCTGAATTGTCAATTTTCTTATTTTATTCATTCAACCTTTTGCCATTTAGGAGTTTTATTTTAAAAGTGGGAGTGGCACTTGAATGGCTTGAACACTATTATACTCACAGAAAACAATATAGGCCCTACTATTCTAAATAATCATGAAAGTACAGAAGTACCTAAGTCTATACTAAGTCTATACAAACTGGTCACTTGTGGAGTACCCCAAGGTTCTGTATTGGACCCATACGTGTTCTTATGTTGTGTTGACAAAATATTCCAGGTGAATTTATAAGGTAATTTGCAACTTTATGTGGATGACGCAAGCTCATTTTGCATTGGGATAAACTTTAAATATAAAATAAACAACATTAAAATGTATCTAAAATTGATCTAACTTGCTACTATAGCATTAGAGTGGATTGCAAGTGACTACAAAATGAATGAAAACAAAGATTATTTTCGCCGTCTTTAAAAGGATTGAAAATATTGTAAAGATGTTTGCGTCGCCTCATGTTCCATATGTTCCTAACTTATGCCTAGCTGCACTCGTCACAGGTGTATGATCGTTCCCAAAAGTCGACGCGACCAAAGCTTATACCACTACTTTTGGACTTAACTCAACAAAGACACAGGGAATATTTGGTAAAATACCAAAAGAAATCAAGAGTAGACATTTATAATTTTTTTTAAAAAGACAATAATGTAGATTTTGCTAAAAAAAATTGATTAAGTGTTATATTTATAAAGAACAGTAAAAGTTTTCACGTCTACTCAGCTAACTTTAACAATATTTAAATATGAAATTAAAAGGTCAGCCTTATTATCCGCTGTATCGATAGCGCCAATTTTGATTTGTAAAATTCGACTTTTACCACAAAAGAAGAGCCAAACTCCGAGATTTATTTAAGGAACTCCCTTATCACTAATTTATGCAGTACAAGCACAATCTCTAATATTTAGATTTGAACTATTTTGCTTACTGTTTTTGATTTTATTATTGATATCAATACTAATTAATTTTCACTACTATTTATTAAAGTAGTTTTATTTATTATCTACCTTATCTTTTAGTATCTATTTATTTGTATGTATCATTACTTAACTATTATTAATAATTATTCAAAGGAATGCCTAATAAAAGCAGTATACAAAAGGATCTAATTAAAAAATTAACAGATAATAAGTAAGATGAAATAAGAGGTAAAAGTTAAGAAGACAACATGGAAATTAATTTACCAAAAACGATTGAGTGTTTAAGACAAGAACCTTTAATACAAATTAAAAATATAGAATAAGGAGTCAGAATATAATATATGGTTACATCAATATAGAAGAGAAGATGGATTGACTGACAGAATAATAGTAAGACTAGTAATAATAAAAACTTTTAACAATCCTATTAAAGAGTGTGAATAGAGTAGAAAATAAGAAACAATTAAATGGGGTAAGATACAGGAAACATATTAAAATTAAGGCAAGAATACAATACAAATGAAAAATCACATACTACAGTATAAGGTTACAGGTTAAAACATTATATAAAGAAAGATATATTAAGTATATTAATGAATAAAAATAATTAACAGTTTAAGGTAAAAATGTTTATAAATTAACTGTTTACTTAAGAAGAGTTAAACTGTAATCAATGAAGAGAACAGGGAATATTATGCAGAAAATTAATTTAATAGAGGTTAGATAAGTTAATTATAAGAGTAGAACTTTGAAGAAAAAAACTAATTATATAGAATAGTGAAATAAATGTTAAATAAAAAGTTGTTGAATAACACTCAATTGTTTTTGGTAAATTAATTTCCATGCTGTCTTTTTAACTTTTACCTCATATTTCATCTTACTTATTATCTGTTCATTTTTTAATTAGATCCTTTTTTATACTGATTTTATTAGGCATTCCTTTGAATAATTATTATTATAATTCTCCTTACTAAATTACTATGAATATAACTAATATTAACTATTATTGTTTATTTTATTTCCTATATAATTATGTTTTTATGTAAAGTACTTGTGTACTTTTTAGTGTTGGCCAGCTCTATGATAATGGAAATTGAAATTATTACTATGAGCCTCTAAAATAATATGGCAAAATGAAGACAGGTAAATAATTTATAACCTATGCAATTGATATTACTTTAATAAATCATAATTATTAACTATTTGATCCAATCCAGTGCTTTTTTTGAAAACAACAGAATAAATAATTAATCACTCAATCCCAGAAATATTTATTCATTATTTTATTAAGTGTTGACAATCTTGTTTAAAAGAAATAATTTTAAAATAAATTTTAAGGTTTATACTCTCAACCCTTTCATTCATGAATCTATTTATATATAAAACAAAGGTTGCATTTTAAAGCAAGGCCATAGCCAGCTAATAATTTAAGGAGGGGTTTGGTGGGCACATCCCCCAAATTCTGGAAGCTAGAAAGAATTCTAAAGAATAAACAGTTATATAATCTCTCTTAAGTGTTTTTTTATGGTGCCACAACCCCCTAATTTGCACTTGTATCTTAATTTTGATATGGTTTGAACCTCCAAACTCCCACCATGGCTACAGCCTTGTTTTAAAGGTTGAGCTAAAAAAAATAAGAAAATTTATAGTTCAGGCATGATAGAATTATATTTTATTTTTAAAATAAGAACACAATCCAATGTGAGAATTTATGAAATATCTTTCCCTTCTGCACTCTAGTAGACATAGGGTGAATTAGGAGAAAAAAAATGAGTACAATTTTTAATGGCCTTTTGTCTACCTTCTGTTTGTAACTTTGTGGGCTAATTTTAATATCAAAGTTTCCTGTCACCTTTAGAATAAGAATTAAAACTTAAGGTCCACCATATGTGGATATGATTCCAGTTTTTCATTAGGTTTGCTTGTTTGAGAAATAACAGAATGGTTACCATTCCCAATGGGTACAATTCCGATCTTAGTAAGTATAATTCCAGTGGGTACAGTTTCGAATTTTCAATAAAGTGTTGTTTGATAATACTGGAATGGTAACCATTCCAAAAGAGTAAAATTCCGATTTAGGTGGGTATAATTCCAGTGGGCAGAATTCCGGTTTTTCACTAAGGTCGCTTGTTCGAGAAATACTGGAATGGATACCATTCCAAATGGATACAATTATGGTTTTAGTGGGTATGATTCAAGTGGGTACAATTCCAATTTTTCAATAAGGTCGTTTGTTTTAGAAATACTGGAATGGTAACCATTCTAAATGGGTACAATTCAGTCATTTCAGTTGTAAAGGGTTGAGGGGTGGAAAGTTTTTATAGTTCAAAAAACTGTGTATCGTCTTTACCTGCATTTTCATAAAATCCATATTCCTGGTGAGTCACTCAATACACCTAGACTAGAAAGGGATTCGGGGGGAGAGCTATAGCTTTTAAAGCAGGTATTCTTATTCCAATGTTAAGTAGAACACAAGATTTTAGCTGTAAAAAGTTTTGCAATGTATGGTTTTCATTTATAAAGTGTGCATTATATTTATCCATGTGCATATTTAGAATGGCTAAAACCAAACCATCTAAAATGAGGTATTTGAGGCAAATTGGTACTGAATTCAGAGGGGATATTTTTTCTACATAGAGTGAAAAAATTTTCTGTAAAATGTTAAGTGAGAGTGGCAGCAGTTAAAATACTTACCATTCAACAGCATATCAGTTGCAACAAACTTGTTTGTGGTATACGGAATATCAATAAAAAGAACTTAACTATTACTTGTACAAGATGCATCCATGAAACAAGGAAAAGCCTCAAAATGTATTAAAGATTTGTGTGCTGTTCTGGTTTCTGCAAATATCCCTCTGTGGAAACTGAGAAATGTGAAACTAAAGGGTTTCCGGGGACAGTATACGAGACATTCTATTTCAGAAAAACCACACTGAGGAAAAACTATACACACCAGTGATCCGAAGAAAAAATGAGAAAAATAAGGAAAAGAAGATGTTTGTCTCCATTGATGAAACTTGTGTTATAAAGTTATGTAAAATTGCCAATGTAGTTGTGGGAACTCTAGAAATTGACAAACCAGGAGGGATATTTTTGCTAACTACCTAAGTTTTGGAGTATGTAAACCTTTCAACAATATGTTAATGCTTTGGCAGATCTATGATTTTGTTATGGCTGGAGGGTGTGCAACATGTTATGCTCTTCGTGACTGACGCAGCGCCATTCATTGTTAAGGCAGCCAAAGCATTTAAATAATTCGATTACTTGCCTCACTCACACTTTACATAAAGTAGTGGAGGAAGTAAGAGGTAAAAACTGGCAAACATCAAGGCAAATTTCAGCTGCTTGTCATCAACCATTCGAAGTCTTCTGGAGATAGGCGTGAGCCTCAAAAACATAACTTTCGTAATATATATATATATGAATTAGAAAATTTTCAGGGTGATATTGGATAATTAGTGTCAGAAAAACTGAAACAAGTGTTTGTAAGAAACTCAGGCTACAAAAACTTTGTACTCTTGAGTGCTGACAGGAAAAGATTATAGTACTGCTGACATTGAAGAAGAACTAACATCTAGTGATTCAGGGTCCTTAAGTATGCTCCCATCGCGTCTGTAGAAGCAGAAAGGAACTTTTAAAAATACAAGAACGTGCTGGCTGACAAAAGACGTTCATTGTTCTTGGAAAATTTGTGCATGTTTACAGTCATTTACTGCAGTACAGAATGAAGTGAGAATTTAAAATTCTTATTCCTATCAAATTTATAATAATACTTTATTTCAGAATTGTTGCTCCTTGAATTAAAAAACATGCTAGTAATCCACCAGACATTGCTTTAGTTTGTGAAGAGGATTACACGTAGAGAAGGAAAAAGACGGAGTTAAAAAGTGTGTGTTAAATGTATTATTGTTTGGATATAAATAATTTTAAAATGTTATTTTTAAATAATTAATTAAATTTTATAGAATATTTTCAGTTTATTTCATGTTATATTTAACGTGTATAATGTAAATCCTAACTCTTGTAATAAATATGTATGGAATTTCGCCAGAATTTGTTGGGTCATTTTTCACAATTTAAAGTCATTATTTAGAAATTTTAGCATAATTTTATAGGTCTTTTTTTTTTTTTGCAATTTTTAGGTCATAAAAATCTAGTGCCTGATGATAACCAAACTAGGCTTACTTGAATGATGGTTGGATAGTGTACCACACTGAAAAATATTTTGCTGCATGGTTTAAAACAATCAGCAAATAAACCTTTTAATTCTACAGTTTAGTTTATTTGTTTATATTATATTGATATTAAAAGGGGAGTTTTCTTTTATAAATACTATTTTTATGTATGAATATAAAATAAGAAAATTGGTCACACCATTTATGAATTTATTTGAGCATTGAAGGTTTCTGTAAATTAAAAAATGGACACCAACTTGTTAGTTGTAATTATGTATGATATATGCATTATTACCATGTGACATGCTTCAGCGGCCACATGGTCCAAAGCTCTACTCTTGCAATAGAATAGACTGCTGATGACAGGGAGATCGTGGTTCAATCCTGGTTGGGTGTGCTGAGAGTGGTTTTACCTAAATGGTTTCCCACGCTACCTCCACACAGATGCAGGTACACTTCCTCTAAATTCAACCTTCCTCATCCCTAACCCATTAGCTTAATTAGTACATAAGCGTATAACCAAAATGGAGAGTAAGACAAGCTGCTAAAGAAATTAGCATGTGTAATCCAATCCATTCATTATCATCAACTGTTCCCAGCCTGTGGCTGGATCAGTCTAGTAAAATGAATCCATCTTCCTCTATTCTTCTCCTTTTGATTAAACACTTTCTGTTATCTGCTCCTCCCATCTCTTTCTTGGCCTCCCTTATGGTATTTTAATACATACTTCATTTCCAACATTTTTCCTCCCATCCTCTCTTTGTTCATCCTCATTAAATGCCCATACAATCTCAGTCTTGCTTCCTCTACTATTTTATGTATTCCATGTAACCCCACTCTTTCCAGGATAACTTTTTTCCTAATCTTGTTTCTCATGACAGCTAATATGCTCCTCACAAACTTAACTCCCATGGCCTCCGCTTTCCTAGTCTCTCTTACAAGTAATGTCCATGTTTCTGCTGCACGTGTGATAAGAGGTACAAAGTATGTCCTGTACAACACTACCTTACACTTCAAGGATACGTCCCTCCTCCATAGCAGGTTTATTAGAGACCTATAAAACAACGCTCCCTGCTATGCTCTTTTCATTAAACCTTCTCTACGTCCATCTTTCACCTCAAACACGCTTCCAAGATATTTTACATTCTGTAGTTTTCTCAGCTCTACTCCAATGAACTTTATTGCTTTACTAGGCCTTATTCTCTTCCTTGTCATTATCATCACTTCACACTTTGATATGCTAAATTTCATTTCACATTCTTTCACTTCCTCATTCCAGTCCCGTAACTTTTCCTCTACTACCGCTTCCTTCTCCCCCCATACCATCAAGTCATCAACAAACATGACTCATTTTTTCCTCCCTGAGTTTTCCTGCCACTTTTTTATTACTATTGCCATTGCCATTAAAAATAATAATGGTGAAAGGGCACTTCCCTGCTTCACTCCCATTTTTTATTTGGAAGCACTACGTTCTCCCACATTTCTTCTTAACACAACTCTTATTCTACTCAAATGCTTTTCACTAATTACAACTACTCTTTTTACTTCTGCTGCCTCCAACGTTTTCCAAACTTTATTTCTATCCACACTATCATATGCCTTCTCCACATTCATAAATACCATAACCAAGAGTTTCCCATATTCATACTTTCTTTCCATCAGCTGTTGTATGGCAAAGATTAAGTCTATTGTAGACCTATGTTCCTTAAATCCATATTGTCACTCTCTCCACCTTCCTTTCATTTTATTTCTTTTTCTCTTTTCCAGTATATTCTCATATAGCCTATTTGTGCAAAGTGGCGCATCAGCGTTATCCCCCTATAGTTTGTACACCTCTTCCTGCCTTCTTTCTTGAAAAGTGAAATTATAATTCCCCTTTTATAGTCTGGTGGTACCTTGTACTTCTTCAAAATCACTCTCAAAACCCTGTATAACCCTTATATACATATCCAATCTAATAATAAGTGAAATTTAATTGGAATTATTTAAACCTTTTTCAAACAAATCTGTATTTGGTGTTTGTTGCTTCAAATATGTCCCATTTTTTCTGATTTCATATGATTCATGCACCAAGATAAACAATAAATATTGTTGGAACATGGAAAATGATGTTCATGCATATGCAATAAACCACCCATATAGCATGCCGAAAAACCATCATTCCAAATCAAGGGCACATAAAAAATATAGCTCAATCTAACTATCTCAAAATATAAAGTTTCAAGTAGAACATAAGGTATTTTTAGAATATTAGAAATTTAAAAAATAGGTATTTAAATAATGTGGTGTGTCTAAACAAGAAATGAAAGCATTATTAGAGATAGATTATCAAAATGCTGCTTACTTTAAATTTTTAAAAAGNGGGGGCAAAAGACAAAATAAACTAATGCTGTGTTATGACACATAGGACAATAGAAAAAGCTCAAGAAAATGATCCTTGTTAACAAGGAAACTTATAGAAGTCTCCCCATATTGGTTAAATCAAATCAATTTTTTAATTTCTTAATGTTCCTAAGCATTAGTTACTTTTTTTAAATAAAATATTAGACATAAGTTTGTTATCACCACATCTTACTATCTGTTGAGGTTACACACCCATATATTTTTATTGTGTTTATGTGTTAAGAATGAGGAAGGTTGAATTTGGAGGAAGTGTACCCAGATTTGTATACAGGTAGAGTGGAAAACCATTTAGGGAAAACCACCCCCAGTACATTTGACAGAGATCCAAATCCCGATCTTGTCATAGTTAGTACAGTCTAGTGCAAGTGTGACGCCTTAGAACATTCCGCCAGTGAATCAGGTTACATAAGAGTTATCAATGACTTAAAATAAGGGTAAGAAAGGAGAAGGGTAGTATAGAAGTCACATTAGGATTAAGAGAAAATGGGGAAAGCTAAGTACAATTCAGATGTTGAAAACTACCTCCAGTGCACCTGACTTTGATTCAGATCCCGATCTTCCATCAATGACGACTGACTGCAATGTCAGTCTTATATCTTAAACCATTCAGTCACCATAGTGGGTTTATTGGATATAAAAAATTAGTGCTTTTAATTTAAGATGTTTTTAAAATTTAAATTTAATTCTAAGCTCTACAATAACATTTTTGACATTAACACAAACTGAAAAGATACACTCCTCCCACACACCCTGGCTATCATTAAGATATTTCATATGTCTACTTGCTTTAGATCATGTGAGTCAAAAATATGCTTGAATTGCTTCATTTACTGATAGCAGCTTCCCACCTCTACCTACAAACATCGTGAATACCCCAAATTCAAGTACCAGGCTTGTGGATAAAATAAAATACAATCTGTCTTTCACATGATGTAAGGAGGACTATATACCATTGCACTTTTAAATTATAGTCATGTCTTATGGAGTGCGAAGTTGCCAGATCTCATCAACATGAGACAGATTTACTATTTTTATTTTAGAAACTTATCGAGTTATACTATGCTCAGGGCTTGAAAAAAGCCTTGTCTGCTCGTCTGTAACAAGGGAAAATTTTTGCTTGACAAGTGAAAACCATTAAAAATACATTTTAAATAGTTAATATTGTTATGGTTTGAATGGATCCTTCATTAGTTATCTTGTCGATACCACTACATAATGACTCTGCAAGATTATTATCGATATTACAATTCAAACAGATTGTACATAAGCTAAGGAATCTAAGTACATAACAATTCTCGCAATGTGAATGTTGATATTACTCTTCGAGTGAAATGTAGATAAGCTATTGATATGACTTAATAGTGATTCTCTCCCAAGGTAATATGGCTATTTTATTACGGTTCGAGGGCAATTTCAAAATAGATTTAAATCAGGGTTGCCAATATTGAAACCGTTTGGACCTCAAAACACAATGAAAACAAATAATCACAAGTAGCATTTGGTGCATCCTTATCTTATTCGCTTGTGAAGGACGAGGAAATGGCGCAAAAGAATCTGTGTCATTTCTTTCTCAAAAAAAGTAATACAGTGCAGTGCAGTGTTACTTAGAAATAAAAGTGAGCGAGTGCCTAAGTTTGTTAACATAAATTGTGTGGTTATAGTCTGATCATGCTGACAAGTGAAATTTTTGACTGACTGGTGAGCCAACCTAAAATTAAAAGACGAAAAGGAGGAGGTGACATTTGGTGTCAAATATCACCTCCTACTTTATGCTTACCTACATGTGGACCTATAATCTGTCAGGATATGCTATGGCTGAGGTTAAGAGGAAGGTGATTGAGTATACTTGTATTGGTTCGTGATTGATGTAGACTTGGTTTTTAACGAGGTTTATTATATTCCATTCACGGTAGGAATTACTCTCTGAAAGGTCTTTTTTCCTACCAATATCCTACTAAATAGTAGATTAATGGTAGGGAAAAAGGCCTTTCAGAAGTCAATTCCTACCGTGAATGGAATATAGTACTACTATGCTATTACAAATGTGGTGTTGGTAGTGATATTAGAATGGTAGAACTTAGGGAAAACTCGGAAGCTTGTGACAAACTGAGGTGTTGCTAGGAATAATAATAATTATGCATCATTTATACTTAGTATTTTTAATGAAATTGGTTTTTATGATGTGGTACTTTAAAATATAGGCCTACATATACTATTTTGAGCAAGAAGATAGGCGCTATTTTGTTATTTATATATATGTCTTACTTATCATAACCCTTCAGGTTAGCTGCATATTTATACTAATGGGGTAGGGATGATGGAAGGAAGAATTTAATTGTGTGTGTGTGTATATATATATATAAAATTAGTGTGGAGGCAGAGTATTAAACCATTTAGGAAAATCAATTTAGTATGCCCAACTGAGATTCAAACCTCAATCTCCTCGCTACCAGCAATCCAGTTTGTTGTAAGAGTGACATCTTAAAAAGTGGGACTACCAATGATTTTTTTTATATAGGACTCACCAAGAGATTAGTTTTTTTTAATTATTTATTAAATAATGCAAATAGTGTGTAAAGTATTTATTTTTTAATGTTACACACCGTACTACTTGTCCAAACTACCTACATTTGATTTTAGCATTAAAGATTTTATTTTAGATATAAGTTGAATAAAAACAACTGGACAAAGGACATGAGCCCCAAGATCTTTGCTTTAGCACACACATTTTCTTTCACAGAGCTATGAAAGTTTGTCCTCTCCCCAGGGCAGAGACAAGGATACACCAGACCAACAGCCTCCAGGTTAAAATGACTGTGTTTAGTGGGAGAGCTTGAGTCATTCAACATTGATATTGATTGCTAGGTGCAATCAAGGGGCTTTTTTATATATATAAAAGCTTATTTTAAACAAAGTTTTACTAGAGTGAAGTAGATAAATATCCTTCTTGAATCAATTGGTCGACTTCCACAAAGCTATATTAAGGTAGCGATCCAACTCACTCGTCACATAATCCTACCTTACAAATAGCTTATGTAGACCGACTGTACATTACAAATACAATAGCCCCTTTATGACAAAAAAATTGAGTGAGTCGTTTAACAAATGCACATTGGGAAATGTTGTATAAATTAGCATCGACACTACCGAACCCCAGAGTTGATGGACTCACACCTGGCTCTAGGAGCTCAGCAAAACTTCTTTAAGGCTGATGATCTGTTTTATCCTTTTGTGCCCCAGAGTCAACCATCACTCATAATTTAAGGTGGAGTATGTTATTGATGTATGAGATTATCAGTTAATTATTATTATTATTATTATTATTATTATTATTATTATTATTAGCACTGCGTCTTACTACCCGTTCAGGTTGTACGCACTTACGCTAATGTGTAATGGTAGGGTGATTGTGAGATGAAATGAAGGACCTACAGTTTAACGTGGGATCCGAACCACGGTGGAGGCCTGGCATTCCCCACATGTCTTGTCAGAGGTGAAGGAAGGGTTTGGTGATCAGATAAATCTGTGCCAGGACTGAGGATTGAACCCCGGACCCCAGCACAGAAGTCTGGCGCCTTACCCCTAGACCGTCAGGTCACCATCAGTTAATTAGTAGCTAGCAAGTAGAAGCAGAAACACAACCACGGTGATTTTTGATTATGCTGGGTGTAAGAGTTTTCAATGTACACGGCAGTGTCAGTACAGAGTACATCCAAATTAATATTCATAATAGACGAGTTTTATTTACACATTTTTATTTAAATATACGCTGGACACTAGAATCAAATATTTAAATTATGGTTTTAATGTGTTGTGCACCTGGCAGCATAAACTCAAGACGAGTCACCCCAGATGTGCTTTATGATAGATAACTACAGTCAACTTTGGTTTTAGTGAATTTGGTTGAGGTGAACATTCGACTATAGTGAACCTAATTCATTGGTCCCAACTCACATATATTTCAATGTGTGTTCAAAAAATTTGTTTATTTTGAACCCTCAACTTCAGTTTAAGTGAAAAGAAAAATTTAAACTTTAAATAAGAAATGTCATTGTAACATAATAATTTAAAAACATAACTTTTTGGGGTTTTTAAACTTGAAGACATTGATTCGCTGCCTGAGTTCTTGTTTAGGTATAACAAAGCTTGACTGAATGTACAGAATTTGGAGAGGGAGGGTGGTGGGCTGAGATTAAACAGTCACTGCACTCATTGACCTTGCTTAAGTTTTAATACCTTTGTCTGCAGCAAGTAAAGTAAGACAGTCTTCTGAGTTTTATTACATGGTGTCTACTCAACTTGACCAATGAAATTCCCGGCTTTTTCCCTGATTTCCCCTGATCATTTTATAAAATTCCCGACTAAAAAAAAGTATGTCGCACCCTTCTAACACCCCTCTCCAGATTTTTTTTATTATGATTAATAATAAGTTTTAAAATTTGAAATAAAGATGCTGTTTTTTATTTGTATTAACATGGTCTACTAGGAATTAAAAAATTAAAACATATATTACACAACTTAAAAAAACCATTTTAGATCACAATGAATTTTACTTGGAAAATAGCAAATAAAATCCACGCTCGTTTCTAAATAAGTAGGCTAATATTAATAATATATCTAACAAATATTTAGAAAAATATGACACTCTATTTACGAAGTTAATGATTACTTATTAATTGCTTCCACAAGATAATTATTATGTTTATGAATGGTAACATATTATGAACACAAGTTTGATACATTAAAAGATCATTGCACCTAAAGTCAGAAATAAATTACAGGTAAAACACCGTATGTACTGTAAATAAATAAATACGAGCCTATACAATTATATCAGGATGAGATAGATGTTCAATAAAATTAATAAACATTTAATTTTTCTTCAGTCCTTTTATTTCTTCATCGATTGCTGCTACGGCCTTTTGTGACTAAGAGCAACCTCTGCTTTTTTGCTTCAAGTTCTTTTGCCAGAAGGCCTGCCTTTCTCTTCTCCGCCTTAGCCTTGTCTTCTGCGGTTTGTTTTAGTCGCTGGTTCTCCAGGGCTTGTTTCCATCGCATATTTGCACTTCGCATAGAGAGGAGCAAGTCTCTAGGGACAACAAAATTATTAATACCACCAGCATCCATCACTGCATCGTAAACAATGCGCTGGGCCACGATAGAATCTTCTTTCAGGTGCTCTACAATCACCTCTCCATTTATAGATAAACCTCTCTCAATAGCGAGAGGGGAAGAAGCATACTTACAACTTTCATTAAGTTCTTGGCCCGTTGGTTGCTAAGCAGACACATCCAAAAATCATCCAGTCTGGTTTCTTTCAAGTATGCTTTTAGTGTGAGTTTCACTTTTTCCTGGCTGACAAGCTCCTTGTACTCCCTATCAGCATTTTGGGCCACAGATGCAGGAATCAGGTTTGATGTTACTAGGATGTCCATAGCTGAGGTCATCTGCTGCACTGCTTCATCCTGGTTAAATCCAATCTTGTAAGGGTTCAAGAAGGTTAATGCCTCTGTCAGGGGAAACTTCAAGGGTGACCTTTCAAACAGCTTGTCCACTACATTCTTCAGGCAAGTTCTACAATCCTGCCGGAAGAGAAGAACATCAAGGTCTTTGACGCCATGACATTTTCTTAAAGCTGAGCATGTCGCATAGCCAATATCAATGTCTCGAGCTCCTTTCAGATTTTCTTCCTTCTTCAAATCAATTTTTTGAAGGAGTGTACTGCCAAGAACATCATCTTTCACAACTCTCCCCATACATGTTTTTAGGATATTCAGCAGATTGCCATGGAGGAAAGGAGACATTGGAGAGTCTGACTGAAATTCCTTCAGGAATGGCTCCAAGTCTTCTGCCAAAGACAGAAAGAAAGCAAGTTTTGGTCGGAGGAGCTTGTCTTTAAGGGAACAAGATATTACTTTGAAACTGGCAGATGATGCAGTTGCTTTCATGGTCTTGTGTGTGGAAATGTAATCAACAAACTTTTTCAAATTGTAAAAAGTTTCCATGGCCCTTTTGGCTACATCAACATTTTCCAGCCACCTTACATTACAGAACTTCATTGGGAATGTTGAGGAACATGTCACAGCCATATAGGTCCCTCGACGACTGGGACTGTCCTTGAATAAGTAGTAACATGCTCTGAAAAAAGCCAACAAGGTCCAAGAGGTTTTTTTAATGCCAGTTTTGAAAGCTACATTAACTACATGCAGACCACAACTGCCAATGTCTAACATTTGTGGACCGTTGGGATCTTCTGCTAACTCCATCTTTAGCATCTGGAGCAGTTTTATGTTTACGTTTGGACCGTCCATCGATAATTGGATGATTTTGCGAACATCAAGGCTCATGAGTCCTTCCTTTAGTGCACTGAGGAGGTCAACCGCCGTTGTTTTATTCAAAAACATAGATGTGTAGAAACGAAAACAGACTTGGTTTTTGGACTCATCCCAGTAACGAACAACAATGTGCATCTGCTGTTTTTGTGCAAACTTATTCAGGATTTCATCAAAGCCAACTACAAAAAAACTCACACTTCTTAGTTGCTGAAACCAGTTTGTTTTTAAAATAAGGAGCAAGTCCTTACACAATGCTGTAAGATATCTTATCCTTGCCTAGTCTCATATCGGTGGCTGTTGAACTATCATGAAACATTCGTTTGAAGAGTCTGACACTGCTTTCAGCATTTCTCAGAGAATTGTGATGTACCATAGTTTGAATACACCAAAGAGTTTCACATTCAGTTACATTAGCATTTAATTTCCACCAATTTCCTTGTTCGGAGGTCTCAACAGTAGGCCTACTGGAATGTGTGCTGTGAAGGGACGACATTTGAGCTGTAGAAGGGTTTGGAATGTCTGCTGGAACCATAAGCCGAAGAACAAGATGGATTCAGTAAGTCTGCTGATGCTGAAATCAAAGAATGTGATGAACCAGCAGAGAAACTACTAGCACATGTGCTGGTGGTTGGTGGACGAGAGAAATAAGTGCTCAGAGGCATATATTTTTTTACATTAGCTTCATTTGTCTTATGCCTTTGTGATTTGGAATGGCTTGTTGCTGCGGATCTACCCATGGACTCATATAAAATATTATATTTATTGCACAAAGTGCAAGTCGCATAGCCTTTCTTCGGTCCATCCTGTAACCATGGAAAATCCTCCTTCCAACTTTCTTGAAATTGTATTTTTGACATGATGGTTCTCCAAATTTTCATCTGAAAAAAAATGCATAAGCTAAATAGGCCTAGTAAAGTCTGTAACAATATTTAATCATGTGTAATTAACCTTTTGTGCTACATAGTACGCCACCATTACACCTTTTTTTAAACAGTTGTAAAAAAATCCGAGATTATTTTCTATCCTTGAAATAGTTGAGATACAATTGTTGATTTTTGTTTTTCCTGTTTTTCCAAGGAAATAGGCTTTTTAGTGAAACTATTCTTCTTTTTGTTTAAATAATTCCAACAAGCAAGATAGTGTCCAAAACAAACCAATTCCGTCATGCCACAACAGGTTTCATTCCCGCTATTAAATATATGTTATCTATAGGCCTCACTTTTTTTTATATCTATCCTAAAAAAGACTTAAATTGTAACACGCACATTGAGTATGTATTTAAAAATTGTTTATGGCTGTAACAGTTTTTGAGTATCCCAAATAGAATAAAAAATTTTTTGAGCAGACGCCATCTTTAAAAGGAAATTCAGAATGAAGCGCCCAACAATAGGGTGTGTGCCATCATCAATTTATAGATTACACACAATGCCCCATTTTGTGACCGTGGCTCAAAAAATGTGGTCGTAACTGTATGTACCTACAAAAAATAACATGCAGCATCCATCTCCACACCTTAAACAAAAAATTGGTGTATGTTTTTAATGGCTTAAAATAAATTTTGCTAGTTTAAAAGCTACCTACTAGATTTTTTATTTTTCTGTTGGGCTTTATAACGTTCTTGTTTTGAATAGGCCACCTAAATTTGAAGTATACTAATTTAGTGCAATAATGAAACTATTTGTTTTTTTCCAATTGTACAATAGTTTTTAGAAGACTATTCTAATAAAAAGAGAGTAGGGGTCAAGGAAAGATTCTTAGTTTAAATTAAAAACTCACTTTTTGATTTATGATAATGGATGAATTTCAAATTTTGTATTTTTTTAAATGTTTTAGTGTCAAATTGTTGTTTGCGCTTTCAAGCAGTAAGGAAAATATATTATTTTCTTTATTTTTACGAAAAGGTTTGATTTTTTTAAAGTAAATAATATAATACTTTTAGGTTAAAACAAAATTCTTACCTCCAGTTCCGTGTGTATTTTCAAAACGATTTAATTTTCAATCTTCTGTCTCATAAATAAACTACGATAACGTATTAACCACACAATAACAGTAAAATAAGATATTCAGGTTGTTTTAAACAAGCCATATACTAAAGTAAGAATAATATATAACAAAGATATTTACACTATAAACAGATTTATGAAAATGAAGTAGCAGACTAATATTTTGCAACCACGTGTTAAAGCTGACCAAAAGAAACAAAGGCAATGTGATGTTGACTGAAGGCGACTGACTACCTTCCCACCCCCCGCCTACATCCCAATAATGGAATCATCCAAATATAGCTTTCTCAGTCAGACTTTGTAGATAGAAAAGTCACTTACTAATGCAATAATAGTTTGTCAATTTTGATAAGGACAAATTGCGCTATTTATTTATTTTTTCCTCACTGTGACAGTTGTCAGGCATTTTAACATTTAACCACCGGCATGACGTGTTCTTTAGAATAAATAACACCGGATTTGGTCAGGCCAACCAGTTACATCGTCTGTAGCCCGCTCTTTCTCCCTTCACCGCTTCCTTCTACACGTACGCGCCTGACCTAGCTGAAAGATGGCCATCCCGATAGATAACTGGTGCAGAGTATTTAAAATAAGTCGGCGCTCTCGGATATTTCTATTCTGATGGGGATAAGTTTTGCTCTGCTTGAATTTTAAGATTATTATGTTCCATATTTTGAGTAAAACAATATTTTTCCGGATTTCTTTCGTAATTTTCTAAATTCCCGGATGATTCCTGTTTTTTCCCGACCATTTCAAATTCCCGGCTAATTCCCATTTTCCCGGATGGTAGACACCCTGTATTAATACGACAGGAGTTACAGGACAGTGAATGACAGTCTGTAGCTATTTAGTAATTGTTTTCAATAATTCCTTTCTTTGTGAGGGTGTATGAAACTCAAAAAATTAGACTTCTCTACTCAGTTTTGATTTTTTTGAATGCATGGATTATGGAATCAAGTGTGGAAAAAGCACAAACTCTAGAAAAGTATATGAAAAAAATATTAATTAAAACCGTATTCAGTAAACAGCAGCATTTAACTCATTTTTTTAAAAGATTAATTAATAGATTTCAATAAAGAGCAATTGTATTTGAACTCTTATTTTGTTTTTCACTAACCCACTTCAAGGTTAGAAGATTAAAAAAAATCGGTTTTAGTGAACAACATATCAGAGACCGAATAGGTTCAGTATAACCAGAGTTGACTGTACTAACAAGCCGATGGTCTCATACGTCTATCACATACGGTCTTAAATTATGAGTGATGAATGGCACTAGACACAGGAAAAACCTGGATATCTCAGTAGTAGAGCATTGTCGCGCTTAAACCAAAGGACCTGGTTTCAATGCCCCCTTTCAGGTGATCTTTTACAGCAGAGGAATGAACACAAATATTATGTGCGAGAGCATCTGCATCATTAAATGTTAACTTTAATGAATTGTGCACTAGATCTTTAAATTAAAAATTATAGATTATATTCTAAATTTAGTGTTTAGTTTCATTATATTTATTTTAAAAACAATATTCTTATTTGGTGTATGTAATGTTTAATTGTAGCATTTCAATGCATCTAGTTCAATGTTAACTGTTATTAGCTAAGCTTCTCTGTTCTATATTACTCAATCAAGTATAAATTTAAAAGGGCTGTAGTAAAATACATTTTCGTGTGAACAAAACTATAGTATTAAACTAGTATTATTAATATTAGTGACAGTAGCATTCATCAACAGCTTAAAATAGTTTACTTAGAGGAATGTAAGAGAGACTAGGAAAGTGAAGGCCATGGGAATGAAAATTGTGAGGTGCATGCTAGAAGTACATGAGATAGTAGAGGAAGCAAGAGTGAGAGGATATGGGCAAGTAATGAGGATGGAGAAGGAGAGGATGCCAAAGAAAATTATGCAATGAAATTTGTAGGGAAAAGACTGCAAGGGTAGTGAGGAAATAAATCTGGAGGCATTTTACTAAACTGACCCGGCTACAAGCTGGAAACAGTTGTTGTTGTTGTTGATGATGATGATGATGATCATGATGATCATGATAATGAAAACCTATAGGAATAGGATGAAAATAATGGATCTTTGAAGAATTGCACATACATTCAGCAGGCATAGTGGGAAACCACATTTGTAACCAAAACATTCCCAGCACAAATAATAAGAATCCAAACAGTTTCCTAGATCGTAGTACAAGCATTCTAAGTGAGAGAGAAAGCTATAGTAAAAATCTTACCTGAGTGAACTATTTCTTCGCTTAAACCAGGTTTGGGGACAACCATTTCATGCAAGACAGGTAGGACTGGATTATTCATTTGTTGCAAAAAATAAATTAGCAACAAAGCAAATGCATATGGTGGCCAAGTGCCCAGCTCTGGTTTGTCTAGCTCGCAGTCCTTAAACAAATTTAAAAGAAATTATTTACAAAAAGTGCTTTAAGTGACCAATTACAAACATAGCTTAAACATTTTATGCAACTTATTATATATGTTTACTAACAAAAAAAGGCAGGTAGTAAAACTGGACTGTGACAAAATAAGCAAGAGCTCAGAGATAAGACTTTAGGTTTACGTTCCGTGTAGAAACAAAATACACTTTAGAAAAATACAGCAATATTAAAAGTCTTTTTAACATTACACATTTGACTTATTTATGTATAACACTTGAACTGGAAAAACTTTGTTGTTCTAAAGCCCGTGCTAAGGTTGTTCTTGTAGCAGAGTCTAGAGAATGACATGCTCAAATGGTTCACAATAATGTTCAATATGTAAACTATTTTCCTTACAGCTCTATATTTTAACATAAAATAGCAGAGCCCTAAGGGGAAATTGAGTACTCTGATTTCTTCACAAATGTTAACATATATAGACAAGTTATGTAAATACCTGAGGAGATGGTTTCATTGTATGATTCAGTTGGAGCAGAGTATAATAGTACCATAAACATTTTTTCAACTAACCATTTAGGGGGTGTGGAGTGCCATTTTGAATGGAATGTGTGTGTGTGTATATATATATTGGCATTAGTACCTGTTCAGGTTATATGATTATGTACTAATTAAGCTAAAAGGTGATTTTAGGAATGAGGAAGGTTATATTCAGAGGAAGTGTACCCATTTATGCATGGAAGGAGAGCGGAAAAAACCCCTTCAGTATACCTGACCAATATTTGAACCTCGATCTCCCTGTCATCGGCAGTATAGTCTACTAGGAAAGTGACACCATAAGAATTTTCTATGAAACGCAAATATGTATTTATTTTTTAAATCTCTCTATATGTAAATGTGTTGGTTATTAAAATTGATGCAAATGTCAGGTATTTAAACGTAAAAACAAATCTTGTACATGTTATCTTGTAAAAGCTTATAAATTTATTGGTTAGCCCTTTTAATATAGTGAGATAAAAATTAATTTAAAAAAACTATTTTCCATCACTAGTCGCAGGCACAGTGGGATCGAGATCTAAGTCTTCTTAACTTAACATTTATCTCTGCTTTTCACAAATCTACCAAAGTCATCAAAGCTTCCATTCTTTTAGGGTAAAACATCAGTCATCCTTTACTGACCTCATGGGACAGTGATTCCCTACTGTCAGATTGCTGGGATGTTCCATTTAAGGGAAGATGTGAACAAGACTTCCTTAATCTTTAAAGGTCTCAACAAAAGATGGTGGTTTCTTATGACAAAGATTATATTCCTGTCAGCCTGAGCATAGGCGATGGGGTAGTCTATAAATGTTTTCCTCAAAGATCAGCGATTGATAGATTCTCGGCTAAATTGGCTCAAAAATGGTCAGGGCTATAGTCAGTGGAGTCAGTCCCCACTCTTGTCACTATGTTATTAAGAGATCTGGCGAACCCCACTGTAACCAGGAGAGCTAATGTTTGCCACGTGAAGAAAGTTGAACCCAGGAAACCGAAAGTAGTGCCAAGTTTACAGTGAAACCGATTATAATATTTTGTATTGTTAGTGATAGGTTTTGTTTAACATTGTATAAGTCTAGTTGAGCTATCTAATACTATGTCTTAGAATGGCACCAAGTATGTATTCTGGGCCCAGAATTGTTAGTGCTGTGCAAAACATAGGATTGGGGCATTCACAAGCCTGGCCAGTCAGTGTAGATTTACCTTAAGAAGTGACTTCCGATGATGGGTTGTAGTGACAAGATTTGTGTGTGTGTGTGTGCACTGATGTAGGTGTTACAGGAAATTTAAAACAGTGATTACTAACCTGGCATTTTGTTTCCCTAGTAGCTCCTCTCATTCCAACGTTGACTCATGCTTCCCCATTTCCTTGTAAACTATAGAAGCGTGCTGGGCACACCACCTTTGTACCTGGATGGAGGTATTGCCGCCAAAGGGGTCAGGGCTCCCAATACTCATCAATCCCCTGCTGCACTTGGTCGTAGGACTTCACTGCCCACTCCCCAAGAGTCACCATACGAACCGACTGGGCCAAGGATAATGCAATACTCCAAGAACATCTCGTCATCAGCTTACGATCACATAAAGCGGAGGAAGGTGCCTCCTCATTTCAACACCTTGCTGATGACATCCTTGTCCACTCCAGGGAGAGATTTGGTAGCATAGTTAGCTATGCTACATAAATAATGGTATATTTGTACTTACCCAGAGCATCACCTGCACAAACCATCATGCTCTCTTCTCCAAGACCAACTGACTCAAAGATAATATTCAGCATGGTGTGGTCAGAAGAAATTATTCAGTTCTACACCCTTCCAGAACAGGCCAGAAATGTATAGAATCATTGAAACTCAGAGTGCACCAGTCATTTGCCAAACTTACCCTCCTTGTTTTCCCTCTCTCTTCCCTGCCATTAGTTCAATTTATCCACAATTTGCCAGTGTGACGTACCACCAGTGATGACGACATAGGCACCAGTTGTGTTCTGATGGACACACACTTGATACCACAGACAAGTGGAGTTAGGTAAGTGCTGCCTTTTCGTGGGAGGCGTGCTTTGTTGAATTATTATAAATTATCTTTCGGTCATAATTAAAATTGCTAAGTTTTCCAAGTTCACTTTCGAGATAAATCTTAAAGTAATGATTTCTTATTGTTGAGATATGTATTATAACGTCGAGGTTCACCTAAATATGTTTACTTTAAAATAATATTGTTTGAGAAATCTCAAATTTGGGAGAATGTAAATATTATTTAAATATGATGTATGGGAAACCTTCATTTTGGGAGTATGTAAATATTATTTAAATGTAAAATACAGCTAACCTCCATTATGGAAACAGGCAAGTTTGTTGAGCCTTTTTAAAGTCTGATGACGTCGATAAGCATTAAATAAGGGGAAACCTCCTTTTTGCAAACAACCAAGTTATGGGTTACTATAATTTAATTAAATATTGGTTAAAGTTAGTTGTGATATACTTCCACTGTAGGGGGGTACCTAGTTGAGAGTTACTTTTGTGCCTGTTTACATTGCTGGAAGTAAATGTTAATATGGGTGATACCAGCAGGTGTTGTGATTACCAAGCTCTTGCTTTGGCTTAATTAATTAACTTAGACCTTTTTAATAGTTACGAGTTAAATGTGTAGGATGATTTGTTAATATTGTATATCATTTTATTGTATCTTTTAAGTATATTTATCTGCATCCTTTTCACAGGTCGTTGCAATAATTGTTGTTAGTTGAGGAAATAAGTATTGCCTCGTATACCGCCGGCAGGCTATTACTCTGTATAAATGATGTACATTCATTTAGTTCCATATGCTTGGAATTTCCTCGTTACTGAATAAAACTAAAGTTGTCAATGTATCTCCTCCTTTCTTCTCTATTTGTGGACTTGGACCTAAGTCCTAGAAATTGGGGGTTACACGAGCATGTGGCCACCGAAGCAGATATTACAAAGTTATGGCCGCAAAGTGAGGTGTCTGTCAGGTGGTCTCTGTTTTGAATACTAACAATTGTATAATCTTAACACACAAATAGTTTCTAAAATAAGAGCGGTATCTACATCAGACGCACATTGAAATATTTCATATTAGATAGTTTTGTAGTTTTTATTTATTAATTTATTGTGATCAAAACTCTTCTCGGTACCTGGTATTATATATTAATATTAGCCTAAAAGATGGGTTACACAGTAAGCATTAAAGAACAACTAGACATGATGATAAACTATATAATATGAAATACCAAATTTTGAGCACAAAGGAAAATTTAAAAAAAAAATGTTTAAAAGCATCTTCTACACCAAATGATCGATTCCAGTGGTTCTCAAACTGTGGTATGTGTACCTCTGAGGGTATGCGCATGATTTTCATGGGGTATGCAAGCAGCTCTCAAAGGAAAATGGGCAAAATGACAAAAGAAAATGTGACGGAGAACCAAATGTGGCTGGGAATTTTCAAGGTGACTGAGGGATATTTTATCCTTTGATTACCTGACATTTGACCGGTCATTTGGGGAAATGTTTACGTTGGGGTAAAAGAGACTTTTAATCATAGCCAAGGGATACAATACAAAATTTTGAGAACCACTGGTCTTTCTATCAGGGTTGCCACTATTTTCTTATTACCAAATTCCCTGTGTTTTCCAGGTTTTCCAGAGGAAATTTTCATTTTTCCAGACACCTAATAGATATTATAAATATAATTATGGAGGTATTTAATTTTGTTTTAAAGAAAATTTAAAAATGAAGAGTGGTAATTGTCATTGGAAGCATGTTTTATTGTGCAAGAGAAACACATGTTTAAGAATTATTTGGAAAAAGGATGATAAATTAATGAAAAATTTTCTTTTATATTTTCTGTCTACCCTAAATGGAATGAAAAAAAAGGAAATACCAAAAATACAATTGAGTTTAAATGTGGCATCTATTTTTTTTATAAGAATGTATTACTTTGTTTAGAAAACATGTTAACCAATCTTAATTATTGCATATGTACTAAGGAGTAAACTTTATCAAGATAACAGTTTTATAACATTAGCTAAAAGAATACAAACTTCAGCATCTGTCAAGATACACAAACATTAAACATAGAATAAACAGGATATAATATAGTTCATTTTTCATTATTTAGCACCGCGTCTTACTACCCGTTCGGGTTATACGCTTTAAGTACTTATTACGCTAGTGGATTAGGAATTGGGAAGGTTGAATTAGATGAAGTGAATCCGCATTTGCGTGGAGGGAGAGTGGAAAACAATTTAGGAAAAACCACCCCCAGTTCACCCGACCGAGATTCGAACCTCGATCTCCCTGTCCTCAGCAGTCGAGCTTCAACACGACTAGCGCGTTAGCCAACTACGCCAACGAGGCGAGTGATATAATATAGTTAGTTATCTCACTTATATACAGGAACCATTATGTTTTTAAGAACTAATAGTTAAGTAAGAAGACAAGATTATTTTATCAAATTCACAAATATGAAAACATTTATAGTTTCTTTTATTCAAGAATGCTTAGGAATTCACACAAAAAAAAATCTTAAAGTTGAAGGTACTATTTATATATGACTGATTATGTGTGAGTATGTAATATATGTAGTTCATTTCACAGGGGGTAGGTGAGGTAGGGTAGCTATGCGCAGACACAAACACAATCAGACATTTTTACAATAGACTAGCAGGCTGGAGACAATATTTTCATAAACTTTTCACTTTACAGTATACTCCATTTTTTTTAGCCTGGCCACAGCAGCAACCAGCTAAATCCACCTTTGCTAAATCGGGAGATGACTGTAATAAAAATGTTAACACCCATAAAGATAAAAACAGACAATATTGACACCTTGGCAATTTCTAAAAAATTATAAATAGCAAAATTGTAAAATAGGTAGGGTACAGTCTTAAAACATCACGCTACAAAACAATAATCTGGGATTACCTCTTTCAAAAGGAGTAATTTTTTTAAACAAGACAAATAAGTTTAACACACCAAATTCCAAAGAATGAATTCATTCGACTGGCAGGAGAAACACGTGCCAGCAGCATGGGCTTGATGAAGTTGGGGGATGGGGGTGGAGGAAACGAGACGTTTGTGTTATTGGCGGGGGTGAGTGGAGGAAGCCGAAAAGGCGCGGCATTTGCCGAACGAATACGAAAACGAGTCGTCTCAGTTGCACTCAGGACTTATCTCAAGCTGATGAGGTGCTGGTAAGCATAGTCATCATAAATGAGACATGTTCCAATCAGACTGCTCAGTTCTCCAGTTACAAATTTTAGTCTATATTATTCCTACTATTTTAAGCTTGCAAGCACTGTATTGCCCAATTTCTCTAACAAATTCCAGTAAATTCTAGCTTTTTGGTGAAATTCCCTGTGTTTTCCCGGTTTTTTCCAGACGCAAACAAATTCCCTGTCTTTTCCCGGTTTTCCCTGTTTTCCAGGTGCGTGGCAACCCTGTCTATGTAACCAACTCCTCAAATATTGACAACACTTTTTGAATCCTCCTGAAAATGTTCAGTTATCAATAATGTCAGACTAAATGAAAAGAGAAGACTTGACAGTAAAAATATTATGTTACATTTAAATTTAAAAATTCATTTTCATTTGTAGTCAAAATGCACCACCTGAAATTATGGCATGAGAGCACTCAAAATATGGTGGAAGTAAGGAGTCAAGTATATTTTAGTCTTAAATTCCTATAATTTAAAAAGATATATGTCAGATTTATACCAAAATTGGCATCCTTATATAGTACTATCTCAGGAACTGGCTTATCAAGAAAGAGATGTATATTAAACAAAGAAAACTTGTTTTCCTTGTGTGAACAAAATGTGATTCCTAAAATGAATCACAGATTATAACATTCAATGTGATCCATCAACATTGTTAACGCAAAAACAGTAAAAACAGAAAAATATGATCGTGAATGATTTTTCTTCTTATATCCACAATCGCTGTAAAATAATTAAATACATGTTGAGCTAATACCAATGTTAAACACTAAGCTATTTAAATTAATACTGAGAAAACATTGTTTTACTCTTAAGCAATTTTAGTAAAGGCTTTAATGTATGCCAAAGTTTATTTACTAGTGTTCAATGTCAAAGGTTGTAGCCAGGGGTAAGGGATGCTTGGGGGGTTTAACCCCACCCCAAAAAAAATTATTGAAAAAGAATCAATATTGTATTACTATGATTTAAATAAGTCAAGAGAACACACGTTTTTTTGCCACCATTTTGTCAGGCAACAAAGCTGAATAGAATGTAACAACATCTTGACAAAATAAAATGAAGTATTAGTGAATGTAGCGGATAATTTGTTGAGATTAGGGAATAACCTTTCAACCTTAAACTAATTGAATGGTAGTTCCAAGAACACTTCGCAAATGAGTCTGCAAATAAATAAGAATGAAAGGTTGAAGATAAATTGAGGGGAAAGGGGTGCAGTTCAGCTACCAGCCCACAGTGGGGAGTTTTCCAAAAATTTGACCAAAACAAAAAATTTGTATTTCAAATATTGGCTTTATATTTGGTATGGTTTCAATTGTAGATAATACATGCAAAAACTCCCATCTGTCTCGTTGGGATATTCCAACAACCTGAACCTCTAATTCAATCCAAAATGGACCAATGTTTACATTAGACCTGCCACGCTACGGTATTGCCAAATACTGCGCTACACTAAAGTGAATATAAATTGTGTAATACTTGTGAAAATCTAATTGTAAAAAATGCATTCTATTCCTGGAGTTATGTTTCTAATTCTGTGTTTTACTAATATTGTATTGATATTTAATACATTCAAATTATATATAAAATATGAGTTTGTAAAAATAATTAAATACAGGCTTTATCACATTTCAATGTGTGTTTCAGTTAGGCATTCCACACCGTTCACCTGAATTTTAATAACGTACTTTTGGTTTGTTGTTTTGGTAAATAGAATTTACAAAAGTAGCTGCTAATATCTGCTATTGCAGCCATTTGACCATTATTATTATAACTGTACGGGATTGCATATTAATGAATCAAATAGCCTAAGCTATCATTTATGCATTTGGCTGCAATAATAGTAAGCCAATTACTGAGTCGTAGGTGGCTGCGTTATCTGATAGCTCGTGATAATAATTAATCACACATTTGTAGCCGATGATTTCCGCACGTCCATCATAGACTCTGTCTTAAACTATGAGTGAAGGATGAAGAATGACCATGGGCACGGCACGAATACTGGATAGCTCAGTGGTAAGAGGATTGGCGTACTATGCCGAAGGTCCCGGGTTTGATTGCCGTGTCCAGGTGTCATTTTTCAATTTTCAGAATATAATATCTAGATGGTGCGATCCTCACTAAGATGCATAAATGATAGCTTAGGCTATTTTATTCAAAAGGGTTAGGGGTTTATGAAAGTTTGAAATTCTTTAAAAACAAATATGAAGATAGAAGACGTTCTCAGTTGGTTGATGATCTATTCAGATCTGCGAATGAGTATTATCAGAAGCTTTGAATTTAAAAATGACACCTTGACATGAGAAACAATCTCGGGACCTTTAGCTTAGAACACCCATGCTCTAAACACTGAGGAATCGTCCCCTAACCAAGGTTATACTCCACTCATATTTTAAGGCTGAGTCTGTGATGGACATGAGAAAATCGTCAGCTACATATATGGGATCAATTAATATCATGAGCTATCAGATAACACAACCATCTTTGGCTCGGGAGGGTTTTATTCTGCAATTAGTACAATGACAACTGTACGAATACGCATATCAAAATGGATAGCCAAGCTATTATATTTTACTTTAAAGAATATAATATTTAAATGTAGCTCTAACCTTGAATAACAAATATAATAGTTTGGTTATATGATCCAGTATTAGAAATCAACCACAAAGAAAATTAAAACAGCTATCGGCAACTGTGTAACAATCAGAAGAAATGTCACAGAATTCTTCTAAAAGTGATTCTGGCTCAAATTCTGAGTAATTTATATACTGTATATTATATGCAGTATATGTACTGTATGTAATTTGTAGTTTGTTTTTTCTAAACAGTTTTGAATTTTATATTTTACATTTTGTGTTTTTGTTTATTTTTTGTATACTAATCTATAATATATAATTCTATTAAATTATATGTACTGATTGATTTCTGTATACCCTGGTATGAGTTTTACTGCTGGACGCAAGCAAATAAATGAATGAATAAATAAATAATGTAGGGTTTGAAATATGGTTATAGAGGTTTTGGACACGTTTTTAGGAAAATTCCCCACTATATAACCCCCCTCTTGTAGTTTGCTAAAATAGAAACAGCAGCAGTTTGAGAACAGCCTACCTGAAGATAAATGTGTGTTATTAATATTGTTTTGTGTAAATGCTTTTAGTTTTTCTGATTTAGTGTTAATTTGTTAAATATTGTCATCACCCTCATCAACTTTTTCCAGCTTGTGGCCAGAACAGTTTATTAAAATGCTTCCATCCTTCTTATCTTTACACCATTCTTCTCCTCTTACTTGAACACTTTCTGTTATCTGCTCAACCCAGATCTTTCTTGGCCTCCCTTGCAGTATTTTTCCTACATACTTCATTTCCAATATTTTCTTTGGAATTCTCCCTTTTCCCATACTCATACATGCTCATGCCATCTCAGTCTTGCTTCCTCTACTATCTCATGTACTTCTTGTGCCCCCACTCTTTTCCAGATAACTTCATTCCTAAACTTTTTCTCGTGACTGCTAACGTGCTCCTCACAAACTTCATTTCTATGGCCTCCACTTTCCTAGTTTCTTTTACATTCAATGTTCATGGTTCTGCTGCATATGTGATAATATGTACAGCACTTCCTTAAGCTTCAAGGGCTCATTACATCCTCTCTACTTTCACCTTTCTACTCAAGCACACTTCTAAGGTATTTTACTTTCTGTACTTATCTCCGTTCTACTCCACCCAGCTGTATAACTTTACTAGGCCTTATTCTCTTCTTTGTTATTACCATAACATCACACTTTGCCATGCTAGATTTCATTCCACA
>CABFOV010000185.1:91138-105502 GCA_902141375.1 Timema poppense | reverse complement strand
GTCACTGGCTTTATAGTGAGGTTGTCAGATCAATAATTACAGATTTGCCTGTGGGCTATTTTTTTTTAATGCAAGTTACTTCCTTGATTTGAGGCCATTTTTAATAATACTCATAATCATTAACACATTTTTGTTCATTTTTTGGTCAAATATTGGTATTTTTAAGGCCATAATTGAATGTATATTATATAATTTTAAAGATTATAAACATCCAAGCCTTAATTATAAAATACTTTGTTTTGAACTGTGTCTTACTGCCTGTTCGGGTTATACCAAGTACTAATTACGCTAATGGATTAGGAATTGGAAAGGTTGAATATAGAGGAAGTAAACCCGCATTTGCGTGGAGGGAGAGTGGAAAACAATCTAGGAAAACCCACCCCCCATTCACCCGAGAGATTTGAACCTCGATCTTCCTGTCCTCGGCAGTCTAGCTCAACAAGAAACCAGCATGTTAGCTAACTACACAACCGAGGCAGGTCCTTAATTATAACATTCAAACATTCAATAAGTGGTAACTCAATGGCCTGTGGTCTGGTTAAGTTTGTCCAACAATGATGTTGGAATAACGCTATAAAATCTCTAACATATATTATGATTCAAAATTTGAAACCAAAATATAAATATTTTTCTAATCTCGAAATACATAGTTTCTTGAATCCTCAAATTTTGAATGTCATCAAGGGTTCGAGCTATTCAAGGATCCTGCCACTAATACATACATACATGCACAATGGTTATATAAAACCCTATTTAAAGAATAGACCAATGAATATATTACCAATTTTACGCCCTTTATAGATAACCTGCTGCCCCAAATGATTGTTAATTTTATTTACCACTTCAGTCATACATGGGAGAACGAGTTAATGAAGGGAAAGAGGTGGTCACTAACAGTATTTGCCCAGGGCGCAAATATATCTTGGTTGGACACTGGTTGGAATGCCAAAATGCTTACCCTATTTTGATACAGACCATCCAAAGTTAATGGGTCACTGTTCTTTCTGTGGTACTATAAACATTTGCCAGTGCATGCATATGTGAATATTTATTTTGAAATTAAATAAATTTGATAGGTTGTGAAATATTCTCCATAATTATGAATGATCTCATCACAAAAATGTGTCACCAAAGTAAACCGTCTGTTTAACCTATTAACAGAAAATTAAAAGAATATAAGACCGCCTTTGTGGTCTAGTGGTCGGAGTTTTCTGGCTACATATCCAGAGGTCCTGGGATGAATCCCTGGTACTTCCAGATACTCTGTGAAGCAGTGGGTTTGTAACGGGCTTCAAGAGGACAAATGAGGTACTATTTGAATGAAAAAAGTAGCAAATCTGGTCCAGAAAACTAAGAACAGCTGGAGGGTTTGTTGTACTGACCACATGACAGTTTTTATACACAGAAGTTTGCACCATCTTCACCAATAGGCAGTAGCCACTCGGTAAGTATGGCTCAATTGTGGCCAGTGATGCCATGGAGTTTTTTTAAGAGTATAAAAGAAACATGATGATCTATTATTTAATATTTAGTTTGAGTTAATTTTGATCCTTGCACAGTATAGGGTCTGGGCTATGTACGGTAATTATAATGCATGAAGACATACAACAGTTTTATTTACAACTCATTCTGGTGGGTAAGGATTAGGAAGATAAATGCGATGAAAGTCAGAAATATTAGCATTGATAGCCAAAGTGAAAAAACATATTTAGAAAATCACATTTAGTGCATGCAGCAGTAGTCTAAACTCTGATCTTCCCATCAACAAAAATTAAGTGCAATGTGAATCTAATGCTTTTTTTTATCAGCTATTTCTGAGGGTTCTGATGATTATTTAGATTTAGTTACCATGTAGTAAGGTTTTAAAATGTGATTTTCATATATTTTAAATAATCCATTTAAACAAACAAACACATTAAGATCCTCACAAAGAAACCACGAGACAAAGAAAAGGTAACTCACAAATGATATAATGAGCACATATTAAAGTGAGAATATATTTTATTTCTAACATAAAACTCTGTGATTCTGTTTAATAAATATGTTGTAATTTTATTAATGAAAAGCTTCACTAAATAAATAAAGTTTCAGACCTTGACGTTAAGTGTCTAGTGTTCATTTAAGTAAATATTATGTTGTATTGATAATTTAAAGGTGTTAAGAATTTCTAGCCAGAGGTCAGCAACAATCACCTGATAAATAAAAAATTACCAAGGGGTCCATGTAAATAGCTTAAGAACAATGTACCATCCTTTGTTCAGCATATAAGGTTACCTTGCATTGTTCAACTATGTTATAACTTATGAGCAAGAGCCATAGTGTAATGTAATTCATCTAGGTAGGACCCTTCATTATCTTTCATGGTGAACAGAGTGTACAAGTATTAGTGGAACACATACAAATATATGCCTCAAACCTCATTTTAATATTGAATAAAATAAATAACATATAAATAAAACGTTAGGAATTTTGTCTGCCAAAATATCAAGCATTTTAAAATATCCCTAATGAAAAGAATGGGTTCGTCTGTGTGTCAAAATTTTTTAGAAGGTAGTAAAATATTTTATGCTTAAAAAAAGCATTCTTTATGGCAATGATTTGAGTGTTCTCTCATTTGTCATTCATCCCAATTAAGTATAAACATAATTGAACTAGTTAATCTAAAGTTATATTATCCCTGCTTACATACCTGGTAAATGTTTACACACCCAAAGATTCAAGCAATCACATATTGATCTTCTACTAGCCAAACCAGAACTGTTCTCACCCCTTTTTGCAACTACATCTTCAATCAATTTTGTAATTGCGTCAATTTGAGGAGAAGTGGGGCTAGGAAGGTTTTGTAGAGTCATGTCTGATATTTTTTTCTAAAATTTGTAAAATAATTATATTAACATTAACAAAACCATAAGGATTATTTCATTTAATTTCAACACTCATGGCCACAATGATTAGAATTCAGATTTGGAATAGACTTAATAAATAAATTTGAAATAGTTTTCCCTTTAACAATGTATATGAAATGTAAAAAATCTGTTGGTACTGAGCTACTACGATAAATAATAAATCAATGTAGAGTTATCTGAACTAATTATAAATGTCCTAAGAAAAATAGCACATGATTAAAAGTTGTATTCTTAAACTTTAGTTTATATATATATAATGTGATTTTGTGTGATAATATTGTCAATGATAGAATGGATATTAACAATGAACTTCATTTTATTGAGATAAATATGCTTTATTCTCTACATAATGCATAGTTTAATTAAATTGAATTTAAAACACAGATTTAATAGTGCAAATGTTTTAAGATTGTTTATTTTAATTTACTTAAAAAAGTTATATACTGATCCATACAGCTAAAACAATTTGTTTTTCTTATGAAGATCAAAATAATATCACATTGGTGACTTCCGCTTAATCTCTGAATAATTGATAAACGTCAAAAAGCAAAATCATGGCCAAAACTTTGATGACAGTTTAGTTATTCAAATAACTTCCATACAAAAGGCAAAAAAAAAAAAATGTGTGAAACAAAATTATGTACTTCACAATAAGTGTTTAATTGCCAGAAAAAATATGCATATGATTTATAAGTGGGTGTTAGCTTGGAATCCCTTGTTATTCAAATAACTGCTAAATAAGAAAGGAACAAACCTTTCATATGGTGGAACAAAACAATAAGCAAGTTTAGTGTATTATGTGGTGTGGTGTGTGTTAGATGAAACTAGAGCAAAGTCAGGTAAAGAGTTAGTAAAAATTGCCTTGACAAGGTCTGGATTAAAACTTCACCCAATCTGAGATAAATAAATATTTAATTGATGGTAGATCATATAACAATACATTCAGTCTAAAAGAGGTACAACTCATAATGTGTGTTGTGTGTCAATCTCTTCTAAATCCTTATTTATTAGCTATATTTTTTCTGCTTACTACAAATGAATTAATTTGAATCTGATTTGAAACTTTTTTTTAGCATACTGTCTTACTACCCTTTTGGGTTGTACGCCTATGTACTAATTATGCTGATGTGCTATGGATGAGAAAGGTTGAATTTAAAAGGAAGTGTACCAACATTTGCATGAAGGAAGAGTAGAAAACCATTTAGGAAAAAAACGCCAGTAAACTCAACCGAGATTAAACCTCGATCTCCCTGTCGTCAGCAGTCCATTCTGCTGCGAGTGTGACGCCTCAGACAATACGGCCATCAGAGTAGGTGATAAAGATTTTAAAACCTGACAATGCACATTAGGATAGTATCATATTGTTTACCAAGTTATGTTCAAATCTATCATCTCAGTCTTTGAGAAAATTAAATAATACCAGGATTAAATATTTTCTTATGAAACACATTTCACAGTATTTTCTTTAAATGAAACTTATTTCCTTGAAAGTAATATAATTTTAAACAATTTTGCAAATTCAGTTTTCCTCTATATTACAGAAATCAGACTTAATTAAATCATATTCAATTTCCGTAATTATAATCATTGATCCCCAAAGATTCACCTTTCATATATGTGTTATTGTATAAAGTTGCTTTCGTCATTATGAAAGCATAAATATTAATTTATTAACAAAGAATATGGAAAAAAGACAATCAACATATCCCAAGTATAACGCACTACTCTCGCAGTAGACTAGGCTGCTGATGACTGGGATATCAAGGTTCGAGTCTCGGTCGGGTGTATAGAGGGTGGTTTTGCCAAGAATGGTTTTACACTCACCCTCCATGCAAATGTGGTTACACTTCCTCTGAATATAGCCTTCCTAATTCTTAAACCAATGACGTGATTATTACATTAGCATATGGCCCAAACGGGTAGTAAAACACGGTGCTAACAAAAAAAACTAAATATTTAGATATGCCTTCTGTAAGCTAGCCTTAGGAAGTAAATCAACTTCATTTTCAAGTATTCTTTTACATCTTTACATGCAGTTGTAAAAATGAAAAAGGGAGTAAAGTGGTTAACTTAAAAGATACAAAATATTATGATTAATCCTAGAACCAGTTTATTTATGATTCTATTAACAAAAAATGTGCATTCTTAAGTTGAAAGTATGGTGAATAAATCATATTTTCAAATAAAACAAAAGAAAAAAGTTGTGTGGCTTTCGTTCCTCAAGTTTTGTACTTTTTAATGTGCAATAAATATTAACACATGAATTTACCTCAAGTGAATTTTTGTGACGATCATCTGCTATATGAGTCTGTACCACTGCGAAGTTATTGCAGTGATAATTACAAATAGAGCAATGGTAAATAGCTTTCAAGTTCTTGGGTGATTTCTGCAAAGTAAAATAATTGAATTATACAAATACCTACAAGTCTAATAATCCAGGGAAATGTTACTCTTTGTAAATGTTTTGTGGAAAATAAGACATATATTTTTTTGATTTGAAATACTAAACGTGGACTTTTGAACCGAATAATTATATCAGCACATGACATATAAACTAAGTTAAATCTTGAACAGACACAATAGGCTTACCCAACCCCCAGTCTATAACTCATCACTGAAAAGGGGAAAACCACATTTAACCAATGATAAATTTTTCAGCCATGCCACGTATCAAACCCAGGCGCACTTTTAGCTAAATAGGAAAACCCATTACCGATTAAGCTAAGGTGTAGGACAATAAGGCTAATAATAGTTCTTAATTTACAGTATTTTGTATACTAAGAAATTGTGACCTAACTCACTATCAAGAATAATGATAAGAAATATTCATACAAATGACATAGTAAATATTATACATACCTTTTCAAGGACATGCATAAAGTTTTCTTCCAAAAGTTTTTCTTGAAACGGCATCAGTACAGGTGGTATGACAAACTCTTCAGTATATTGTGGAGATGGTAAAGGTTGATTATCAGACTTTGTAATTTGATCCTCCTTTGGTTTCCGAGTTGTTTTGATTTCCTCTTCTAAAGCTGTTACCAAAACAGATTGATTTAACACAACGTCTTTCTTTTTTTTCTTTTTTTTCTTCTTTCTCCCAGCATGTTGAGAAGGTTCCGTTTCATATTTCAATGAAACATTGCTATTTTCATTACTTTCCAATCCTGATTCTGTCTTTATACTGGATGAGCATTTAGAATTCTTTATTTCTTCACTAGACATAGTTGGTTTTGACACTGAAATCAAAAACAAAGCTTTGTGTAAAATAATGGTTAGAAGACCAGGTTGATAGTGCTTAATATTATTAATGAGATGGACTACAGTATATTGATAATTAGCCATTAAAACTGGTTAGAATAAAATGAGAAGTAAAGTATATGATAAAGTCAACAAAGCCATAGTTGTTGGGGTTCGAAGCGCGCCCCCCCCNNCCCCCCCCAACCTGAAATCTTATGAACAAAATATATATATGGCTTTATTTATGGTTAAAAAAATATCAAAATTAAGGTACAAGTGCAAATTAGGGGACTGTGTTACCATAAAAAAATGTTTTTGATAGCTTATAGAGGTGTTTAATATTTAGAATTTTTTTTAGCCTCTGGCAGTTAGGGAACTATATTGCCATAAAACACTTTAGATAGCATCTAGAGCTGTTTATCAGTTAGAATATTTTCTAACCTTCGGCAATACTCTTTTACCCACCCCCTGTTTTTTTATGAATAATAAAGAGTTTTAAAATCTAAACAAACATGTTTTTTATCTGTATTAACATAGCCTACTACAAATTAGTAATTTATAAAATACACAGCCACAAACAAAAAAAAAAGTGTGTTTGAATAACATTGTAATTTACGAATTATTATAGTTCATATTTTGAGTCAAGCAACATTTTTCCATATTTTTTTTTACCAAATTTCAGACTCCTTCCCAATTTTTCCCCGATCACTTTAAATTCGCAGCTAATTCCAGTTATGCCAGATTTTCCTGGATGGTGGACACCCTGGTGTTTAATCCAACAAACAAATAACTTTATATTGACATGTCAAATATCTATGTGTTTATTATGATTACTACCACATCATATAGGTCAAAGTGTTTTGAAATTAAAAACCTTTTTCCCAAAATAAGGTCTAAGTGTGCCCGACATTAGTTTACACACAAATTTACTTTTTCTACCTATTTTATCATTAACACATTAGTGTAATCAAACTAGAGCACAGGAGGAAAAAGGCCTGACCAGTGTTCCAAGTTGGACAAAATATATACCATTTTAAAAGTATCATATTTCTTGTTCTATTTTTTCGCACTGCCTCTTACTACTTGTTCAGGCTATACACTTATGTACTGATTATACTGGTTAGGGGTGAGGAAGGGTTGAATTTAGAGGAAGTTTAACTGCATTTGCATGGAGAGTGTAGAAAACGTAATTAGGAAAAAACACCCTAAGTTCACCTGCTCGAGATTCGAACCCCGATCTCCCTGTGATCGGCAGTCTAGTCCAACACTTGAGTGCCGCCTTAGAAAATACATCCACCAAAGCAGGTTTCTTGTTCTTATTTATATTATGGTTCATAGAATTCCTTACCTGTCCCATTTTAGGCTCTTTTTCATTGTTATGGTACAATGTTTAAATATTTTACTCACTTTATTACACACATTGGTAAGCTTAGAAACAAATGACACTTGGAATTATAAATTTTTAGCACTGTTAATAAATAATACACCTTAACAAATGTCAATAACACATCACCCTAATCACTTTCAAACTGTAGGCCTATATAGTGACGATGACGTGTAACTTTCCTGTGATTTGCATTTCACCTGTCAACCTGCATACTAGATATGGCATCTCAAAATGTGTTGTTTTACACCCGTGATCAAGCACACTAAAACCAATCATACCACATGAAGTCATTGTATGATATTTAGTTATTATATTGAATAGCTTATTGTATCTTTAGTTATAGCTTTATAGGTGGCTACATTTAATTTACTGACCGAAACATGAAAGATTAGGTTAAGCTGGGTTGGGAAAGTGTCAATAATGAAAGGTTACCAGTAGGTTATGGTGGGTTGTATAAGTGTTATAATAATTAATTTAAACTAGTTGTTTTGTTATCTCCATGACATCATCAATATTATGTTCTAGAATTTAATCGCTATAGATACTTGTGATCACCTTCGAGTCAAATCAAGATATCCAAGACGTGTTATGCCAAGATCAGAGGATAGTATTTAAACCATGGCATTTACATAAGGCTAGTAAAATTTAATATGAAATCAACCTAATTGTGTTTGTTGTAGGGGGTAGCCAAATATTGATATCAGCCGTAGGCCTACATCATTTCTAAACATAAAAACATGTAGAATATATTTAAACAAAAAAAACCTTTTAAATTAAGACTGTGTGAGAAAAAGTGGAGATAGTATTGTAACCTTGTTACAACCTAATGTGGAAGAAATGGTTTCACTCACCAAAGCCATCCCTTGTTGACGCTGTTGATGTAATATGACCGCACTTCAAATAAACCCGGGAAACACTCCGCTGGACTATCACCATTCTACAGAGCCGGTCTTCGAGCCTCGCTGCTGGCTGTGTTGGCAACTCCCCCCTCCCTTCTTTTAGACAAATGAACTTCCCTGAGCGTGTGCAGTGCACGTTCTAAAATCTTCTAAGAACTGAGTTGTGTGTGTGACTGGTGTTCTTTGGCCTATTCATTATGTAGGCTCGTCGTATTATTAAAAATTCTCTTTGGCTATAACTATTTACTTTTCAAAATTAAACGTCTCTGACACTCATATGGGTTTTATGCCCATTATTTGTATTAACAAACTATTATTGTTAAAGTTGGGATATTTTATTGTTATCATCTTGAATTATATTTATGTTAGTTAACCTTGGGGCCGCGAGCCAGATGGGACTACTTCCCATATGCAGAACTATTTTTGTTAAAGTTGGGATATTTTATTGTTATCATCTTGAATTATATTTATGTTAGTTAACTTTGAGGCCACGACTCAGATGGGACTACTTTCCATATGCAGAACTATTATTGTTAAAGTTGGGATATTTTATTTTTATCATCTTGAATTATATTTGTGTTAGTTAAACTTGGGGCCGCGAGCCAGATGAAACTACTTTCCATATGCAGAACTATTATTGTTAAAGTTGGGATATTTTATTGTTATCACCTTGAATGATATTTATGTTAGTTAACTTAAGGACCGCAAGCCAGACGGGGCTACAATCCTTGTATGAAGTTTATCAATATGGTTAGGAAATCCCTTTGGTACCACTTTACAAATAGTCTGGTTTGTAAGCCTTAGGGCCGTTAGGCTGCGCATGTAGTCAGGGGCCACTGGATTGGCTTTACAACCATATTAGTGGCTACATGTTTTGTTCTCTCAGCTTTATTCTTAGGCAAGGTCTTGCTCTTGTTTTTTCATGGTTAAAACCATACCCTGACGGGAGAATTTAATTATGGTATATCGGCATTGATGGACGATGCCATTGTTGTCCCTCTCCCTCATTGAGGTGTATAATGTTTTTGCTTAATAAATGTATAACTCTCTTGTACCTACCACTGTGTATCATTTGTGTGGGAAAAAGATTGGGGTAGGTTACAGTATGAGCCAAAAGCGAGATTCTTTTTTGTCATCTGTCAAATTGTGAGAAATTTTATTTTTCTAGCAACTATATGCACAAAAATATGAACAAATTTATAAATGTAACAAAACAGATGTTGTAAATGAATTCTAAATTGTTAAAAGAACCTTTTAAAAAACTCACCTAATCGCTATTTGTTTGCAAATTCTTATATATAGTTGGTTAAATTTTTTATTTATTCACACATAAAAGGCCAGGTTAGGCTCAGAAATTTTTATTTATTCACAACTAAAGGATTAAGTTAAGCTTGGTTGGGTTTTTTTTATGTTTAAAAATAGTATCATGCTCTAAAATGTTTATAGTGCAATTAAAATGTTTAACAACCTGCTCATGCGCAGTTGATATATGTGATGATATACTTTTGATTGTTTCCTCAGAATACGTTTAGAGTTTTTTAATCACGATAATCAAATCTCATTTACAAGAATATGGTTCGTTACTTAAAAAAGAAAACTTTAAGTTAGTACCTACTTGTAAACACTAAACTTAATATGTAGGCCTATTAATAAATAGGTTAAATCACCTCTGGGGATAATGTTCTAGGAAAGTTTCATTAACACAAGGAACCTTTTTCAAATATAGACCTATCTGTTTACCAATACGTACACTTATCATATACTATAATGGTTTTTCCAAATAGGCTATCAAGTTGTGCTGTGAATAGATTAGATTATTTTATGTATATCCAGAGCTTTGGTTATTCAATTTTATTGCCGTTTCAATTATATTTGTTCTTTAAAGTTGCTTGGCGGAAAAAGACGAGTTTTCTAAAATATATACATTTAATGGCCTGAAGCGTCAACAAAATAATTTTAGTATACAAAATAAATCTGCTTTTTTAGACATTTTAATATATTTTCTCCAATATTAAACTCTAATTGTATACTGGAGAAATATTTTATCTATTGTTTATATATATGTATGATTTGTAAATGTTTCACAGTAGCCTATTTAGTTTGTTACAAGTGGAAATTTGATTTTGTTGTTGTGTGTATAAGTGCTATAAAAATTAAGTTTATAATAACTTTACAAAGAAAAAAAAGTCCCGCCCTTGACTCATACTATCCCCCCCATTTAATATAGGCTCAATTAAAAAAATCTATTCTACAGGTTTTTCTGTTTGGAAAAATGTATAGCCGATATTAATATTTGGCTATGTTGATAAAGAAATGGCCAATAATGAGACATATAGCTTACAGTCTCCCTATTATGTTCAGCCTACTTTTTTTGACAGGGGAAATATGTTAGTCTAGACCAGACAATTAATAACCATTGTATGCCACTATATGGCACTTTTAGGTAAATCATTTTTGTTGATTTTTAAAGAGGTACATGTACTTACCAATCTTTTAGTCATAGAAATTCAATGAGGTTAGAATTACTTCTAAAATACCACAAACAATATTTTTTTAATAAATAAAAAGGTCAAAATATATATATGTGTTTAAATCAGATGGCTGATACTTTCAGTCAGTTATGATAGTAAGATTATTATTTATTGGTTTGTTTGGATGTGAATCTAAAAACACCTCGAAAATTATTTATTCATTGTAATTTACGTAAGAGGTTTGTGTTAGCAATAAATAGTCTGTGAACAAAGTTATGAGGCACCTAAATTAAGACAGTTTACAAAACACCTTAAAAACAATAACGGTAAACAAGCCACGTAAGTAAATATTAGGACTAAAGTGTGTGCAAATAAAGATATTTGACATACGCAACTATTAAAGTAAGTAAGTTCGATGACAAATTAGTTTTTATGTATACTCATTTATATATGTATGATTATAATATGTATAAACATAATATATTTAAAATTAATAAAAAAACTCTTTTACCTTGCATTTGAAGTCTGATCATAGGTTAAGTCTCGGTTTTTGGAATAAAGGCTTGGAGATTGCAGGTATTTGGAACTTTAAGCAACACGCTCTAGTGAAGAGGATGACAACTAAATCATGAACTGTGTGTTTATTTAATAATTACCCAAGATGCTCAAAATGTTGTCATAGTTGGTTAACGGTGCTTTCGCAGAAATTAGAACACCATCAAAGATTCAGCAGAAACAACAACTGTTTATTCCTTACAACCTAACAAAAAATATATGTCTAATATCTAGATGGAAACAGGGCGGTAAGCAAGAACATATACTGAATGCATAGTGGACCGGTAGTATGCTCCCAAGAACACTACTGTTCCACCTTAGTAACTACATCAATAACGAACCTACCACCACAAATAAGCATTGGGAGCAGGAAAATATATTCATGAACACACACAAATTATTTAGAAAAAAAATCACCAAATCAAGGGCATGGAATGCAATTTTTGAGATTGCACAAGATCTTTCAGAAGGCTTATGAGCCGAAGCTAACTGAGCAAGCAGGTTATTTTGCGCACAAGCCAATGCTAACAAACTGTGCCCCATTCCCCAAGGCCGTAGCCAGCCAATAATTTCAGGGGAGGTTTGATGAGCACATCCCCCAATTGCTGAAAGCTAGAAAAAATTCTAAATGATAAACAGTTCTAGACGCTCTCTTAAGTGTTTTATTTTCATGGTAAAATAACCCCCTAGCTGCCAAAGCCTCAGAAAATTTCTAAATATTAAACACTATTTGAAGCTCTGTGAAGTGTTTTATGTGGTAAAAGGCCTAAAATGTCGAAGGCTAGGAAAATTTCTAAACATTTATCACCTCTAGAAACTCTCTGAAGTGCTTTTTATGGTAACACAACCCCCTAATTTGAATTTGTATCTCACAAATCATTCTAATTATCATGTGAATTGTGATATTAAACTTAAGTAATTTTCCTTAGCAAATGTTACCACCAATAGCAACAGAAACATTAGGCACATTATCCAGGAGTTCCTGTTTTAGTATGAATAAAAGTTCCTCTTGTGATGACATATAGTTATAGCTCGGAAGACTTCCAAAGTATAAGTTCACAACACATATCATCAGCATCAATATCATTTCCATTGTACATTAACGATTTTTCTAAAATTTTGCAGGCTTTGAATAAATCTTCGGTAGATTTTTTGTTGATACTGTGTGTGTTATACAAGAAGCCAAATATGGAACTATATTGTTTTAGTTGTTGTATTGTATGGCCATGTCTAAGACAGCATAGTTGAAACCAACTCTGAATTTCTGCTTTGGATCTTGAGGTGCCTTATCTTGGGCTTAATACTCAAACTGCCAGTTCTTTCTCCTGTTCCTTAATTGTTCTGACTCAAAGTTTGGTAGTATTTCTATATTCTTTGCAATTTCAGACGGATCTATTAAAACTTGTTGAAAATCGTCATCACACCTGTAGCCCACAAGGTAATTCTTGGTCACTTGCAATTGGCTTGAAGCTGAATTCAGATCAGCGTCTTTATTTTGTAGTAACGTGCTTGTAAAATTGACTTCAAAAAGGAAGTTTTACCATGTAACAAGTGATACCACGAACTTGAACGTAAAAATTGCATCAGCAAGAGCCCTAACTTCTATCTGGGAAGTATTTCCAGATAAGCCTTTTAGGTTTGTGTCATCAAAGATCTCTATTAAAGCATCATATATACTACCAAGATGATATATCAGTGGTTTCAAAGCATCAATATGACTCTGCCATCTTGTTTCACTCAATGGCTTAACTACTATGCCTAAGTCTGATACACGATAGGTTCCGGAAAAATCATAGAGAGAGAAAAAAGATCTATTAAAAGGATACCTAGATAAAAACCAGAATAATTATATACATTATTGCCAGTTGCATCTTAAACAAGGGTTAGTATAGAAAAACTAATCTGTATCAAACTGTACTCATCAATTCAAGGGTTAGTAATACGCCCCTCTGAGGCCTATGCCCTAGGTGTCTACCTAGTTGGCCTAGTGGTAGCGTTGGGCAGGGGCCTCTGAACCAGCGGGGTCACCGGGCTGCAGCTCCTGTTGCCCTTCCCCCTTAATCTGGCACTGCCTAGAGTATAGGAACTGCTCAAACATTTTTTCTTCTCACCAGCCCAGTTAATAATGTTTAGATCTTTAAAGTCCAAATTACTGTGTACGTTATCACACTTACATCCACAAGAAGTTGACCATCCCTCACCCATCAATAAGCGTGAAGAGCAAAGTAGTAGGCAAGCTAACAAAGGTGCCAAGGAGCTAACACCTCTTAAGACTGGGGATCTCATTTACTATAAGAATAAAATAAATGAGTCTAGGGACCATTGGAGCAAGGGAGTAATCAAAAATAGCTTTCACTATAGGTCTTATTTAATACGAAGTCAGTCTGGCAATATAATCTGTAAAGGTAGTAGAAAGTTCCGAACACTGTGTTTCTCAGAAGTGGTGCCAACTAAACCTAGTCACCACGAAGAGGGGAATAATGGCACAAAATATGGGCCTAATGATAATTCTATCAGCAAGAATGGTTTTATATATTCTGGTACAGAAGGGCCATATTCATCAGGTGAATTGAGGGAGTGTAATGAGGATGTTGCGTCTGTGTTATAAGCTGAAGAACACTCTTCTCCAACCACTACAATAATGGTAACTAGAAGTGGCTGGGAGGTAAGGCCACCAAAATAATTTGATGATGTTGTGGGTGTCTGATTAGAGATGTGCATTGTAGGGTTACTCAAATTTCAATGTTTAGAATATCTGAGAGAAGGTGTGAAATATGTTAGTACAAGTGTCCATGTGTAAAGACTGTCTAAGCTTCTGCAAGGAGGGGTAGGATGGTTATGTATGGTCGTGAGTGCAATATGCCCCCCCCCCCCCTCCATATTTATATATATATATTTTATTTTATTTT
>CABFOV010000185.1:47857-90854 GCA_902141375.1 Timema poppense | reverse complement strand
TTGGGAAATAAACCAACAGTAGTGTATGTGTTCAGATGGCTTTGGGAAATAAACCAACAGTAGTGTATGTGTTCAGATGGCTTTGGGAAATAAACCAACAGTAGTGTATGTGTTCAGATGGCTTTGGGAAATAAACCAACAGTAGTGTATGTGTTCAGATGGCTTTGGGAAATAAACCAACAGTAGTGTATGTGATTGATTGTGTTTTCTCGAGTCTCTCACCTAGACCCCTCACTTGAACATGATAGCTCACACTACCTTGCATTTTAGTGTCAGATAGTGCGATGGGGATACACTCACCTCAACCTTACATATTGGTGTCAGATAGTGGGATAGGGGTAAACTCCCCCCAACCCAGTGGCGTATGCAGGATTCAAGTTTGGGGGGGGGCCTCAATATCTGAAAGCCTATTTTTGAAAATATGTAAAGAAACTGTATTTCTCAATTCTCAGCAATAATCATAGTTTTAAATTATTCATAATAATTATAAACCACTAACCAGTGATGTAGTTTGATCATTACATTAGGTTGTATAACTGTATAAAGATAAAATAAAATATGGAGGCTAATACAATTAAGAATTATGTTTAACAATTCTTAACACATGGTAACAATGTACGCTTTTTACAGCTATTCTTTAACTTTATAATTATAAATAGTTAAATAGTATTTAGCATAGTAGTAATTTTAAATAAAACTAATACAAATTAAAGAAATAGTGTTTAAATATTGATTATATTATCAACGCTGGCATTAAAAATCTTGGGAAACCATAATGTCAACAAAATAAAAATAAACCAAATAAGGTGAATAAAAACTATTAGCACAAGCCAAAAAGTCACAAACCCTTAAGTGAAAGAGAATCGTCTATTGCTTCGATTGTAGTGATTGATAATTTTTGAGATATTCACTTTTATGTTTCTATGTACAGTCATTAAAGCTAAAGACGTTAGCCGGTCTTCACCTGTGCTTTTGCACAGGTAATTCTTCATTCTCTTCAAAGTCGAGAATGATCTTTCAACGAATGATGTGGTCACTGGTATTATTGTCAAAATTGTTAATAGAATTGTCAGATTAGGAAACATTTCTCGATCTAAAAATTTTAATGTGTCAGACAGCATTCTTTGGCTTTGGAGAGTCTGTAGCTTTCCAGTGTGATGCCCAAAGGCTCCATTCCGCTTCCAATATATCTCTGCTGGTGTGCTGCATATCATCCTTGTAATACTCCAAAGCCGGTAACAAGTCGCTAAACTTTTTGTTGACAGTGTTTACTGGGATTAAACAGTCAAGTCCTCATAATAGATCCCTATGGTTTGAAAATCTCCCTTTAAATGAAGCTAATAAAGATAGAACACAATCCGGTGGTAGTATTCTTCTGGGGTTTCGACTTCAACATTTGCTCTGTACCTCTGAGTGCCTACTGTTCTTGGTTATTTTATAGGAACTTCTAATTTATGAGATATGTCTCCAGCTTTTGTAAACAGTTTTTTAAATTCTTCTTTTCCACTTTTCCTCACGTCAGCAAAAACCTTTTCTGTCATACTAATTTTATCCAAAGCTGAACTTATATCTACAAATTCTTTTTGTAGATATTTTGATGTTATGTATGTCATGGATAGCATTGTTGACATAATAGTTAGAGTGATGATAAATTCAAATTTATATAAAAATGTGTGAAGAGAAGTAGCGTTGCCATTTGCCTCTGCTTCGTTGCTCATAATATTTTCCAATGCTTCAATGATACACTCGAAACATTCATGGAATACTGAAACAGCATCGTGTCTCTCCACCCATCTTGTTTCACAGTATTTGTGAAGGACAGTATTTCCCTTTCCTGCTGCCACTAAAATATCTTTAAAGGCTTTGGCACGCTTTGCTGAAGCCCTAAAAAAACTGCCGACTTCTGATATTTTAGAGAAACAATTGCGAATGCAAAGTGTTTTGGTAGTGTCACTTACACACAGATTTAGGCAATGAGATGAGCAGTAAGTGTATATTGCTTTAGGTAAATTAAGTTTTATGATTGCTTGCACACCAGTAAATGCTCCCCGCATTACTGAGGCTCCATCGTAGCCTTTGCCTCGCACATTTTGAAGATCAAGTCAAAAACGTGAAATTTGTAATTTTATTGTATCAGCAATGCCAGCACCAGTCATATCATAGACTGGGACGAATGTGAGGAAATCTTCTCTGATATCCATGATTTCAACATCAAAGTAACGAACACAAAATGAAAATTGCTCAACTCGGCTAATATCACTTGTTTCATCTGCTAATATCCCGTCCAAAATTACTGTTTGGATCTGTTCCCCTATGAGGTGTACTAGTTCATTCTGAACTATTGGGCTGACATACATAGCATTTCCTGCTGACGACGGAATGTGATCAGCCAAAACATTGTCTCCATGATTGGCCCGGTAACGTAGCAAGTCTCTAAAATTTCCATCATTTGCGGTCGGTTCTTCTAGGGAACGTCCGAAGTCCCGATTACCACGAAGAGGTTTCCCACAGAAAACAATTGTTTCAATAATGGATTGCAAGACTTTCCGGTTCTTTCTACTTCAACTTTTTCTTTCTTTAGCAACTGTTCCACAACATTTTGTTTGTGCCCATCAAAAATGTTTAAAAATTCATCTTTTGCCTCTCGAGATCTTTGATGATATTTTGTTCTCGAGTGTTTTTCAAAAATCTCTATTGCATCCTTCCACTTTTTGAATGATTTTTTAACTAGATTTTCTGCTGGCTCATGAGAACCTTGACCAACTTCATTTTGAGCAAATACCACACAAAACTTACAAAACGCTCCAGTTAATTTATCAGAGTATGCCAGCCAAGGAAACCGCTGCAGCCATTTATTTTGAAAGGTTCGTTTCTTTGAACCAATTACCTGAACGTGACACTTGTGGGAGGGTAAGGGTTCCCAAGCTCTTCTTATTAACATTTCTTTGTCCACATCACCAATGTTCGATTTTCCAACGAAAAGTCCAATATCATTATTAGCATACTCACTGGATTTTAGTGGAATACTTTCAGATACCTCTACGCAGTATCCAATGCAAGCTGTAGAAGTGGAAGGTTCAGAAGAAGAGGGATATGAATGTTGCAGTTGGAGTTGATCCTGCGAAATCAGAAAAAAAAGCAAAGTCTAGAGACTTCTCATGTAAAATTTTCGGTAACGAATTATCATATCTATGTTGCCATTATTCCATTTATAACTCATTCCTTACAGTTACCTAATGACTAATGTAAGTAATATTTTATTACTAAAATGGAGATTATATTAAGGACAAGAAAATAATAAAATTAATATTCATCATGGAAATTGGAAAAGTCAATCGAAACAATTTTCTGAAATGTAGATAGGTTTAATGGAAACCACACACACACACGCGCGTAATTTTATGAATTTTTAATTAATGTTTATTGAATGTTGACTAATGAATTAGTTATTAGCTTATGAGTGGGAGAATCCACGCCATTTAATCGCTCTAACTCCGCCAATTTAGTTCGGATAAAATATTCCTCCATTTTGGGTCTAATCGAAAAATAGAAATAAATTATATTTGAATAATCCTACAAGAACCACTCCCCCATAAATGAGCCATTTTGATTCATATTTACTATCTGTTATTGAGATTGAGGCAGGAAAAATATAAAAGTTATCTACTTACGTTTTATGAAGTTTCCATCTTATTGACTTTATCGAGATGTGGCTTCTTGATAATAAATCTATCCATTGTCGAGTATAAATTTATAATTTATGAAACATGAACGTTTTTGAATTAGTGGTAACTCACTGGTAAAATATCAAAACAAACTCGTCACTCACTCACAAAACCCTGAAACAGATATCATCTTTTGTCAGTTAAACAAAACCAGTGGGTGATTTTTGAAAGCGAGGCAGTGTTGCCAACTGCCAAGTCTAGGTCCGAGATTTCCTCTAGATGAAAGAAAATTCCCCTCAGAAAAAAAAATTATGATATGTAAATAAATTTAAACTATAAGAAAAATTACAACGAATTAAAGGGAATGAATCAAAATCACTATGGTTTTTTTTAAATTTAATTAGTTTATTTTTTAAAACCAATTTGTTTAAGTAGAGAAAAAGTTTGTAATTTACAGATTACAAATAAAACGATTTAATTAGATGTGCTTAATAGAAGTGTTAACATTTACAACTAAAGTTTTTTTCTCTATTTTTACAATTCGTCAACGTCACACTTTAGCCATTTTTTTTATTAGTACAAATTGTACCGTAATTCTTGCCAACAGCTACTCGAGTCCAACACTTTAGCTCAGTCGGTAGAGTCTCTGCCTTCGGAGCTAAAGATCTCGGGTTCGATTCCCGGCATGGCCGAAAAATTTATAATTGATGAAATGTGGTTTTCCCTATTCACAGTGAATAAATTAACGGCAGGGGGCTGGATGTTGTGTATGTTCTAGATTTAAGTAGAGTAATTAGTACATAGGCGTATGACCCGAATGGGTAGTAAGACGCGATGCTAATTTTAAAAAAAGAGCTACTCGCTGAGTTTTCATTTTAAGATTCGGGGGGGGGGGCTGGCCCTCCCACCCCCACCCCCCCTGGATACGCCGCTGGCCCAGTATCGTGTGTATTAATTGATACTTTGTTTGTAACTAGTAATATACTAGGTGTAAGACCAATATTAAGTAAATTGTAAAGGTTATCAATAATTGTTCTAAGGTTAATACCTAAAAGGTTATAAGCTTGTAGGAACTATTACTATATTAGCCTACATACATTTATTTAAAGAAACAATAATTCAAGAGTATTGATTGAGCTCATTAATTAATCTCTTCAAACCTTTAACTAACACTTTTATTTTATTCAATGAATTATACATTGATGTGTCTCATATATTCATATAGATTAACGAACGATGTCAAAATGCTACATTGTGTTGTATATTCAAAAAAGAGAAAATTATTCCCGAAGTTGTCTTCTCTGCTACACAATGGTGTTCAGATGACAGCAAAAAAAATTTCAGCCACTGTTGTCCATCCAGTTATATTAAATAAATCAATGGTTCCAAAAGTACACGTTAAATATCTCAGATCAATGAAATAAATATGTATGAATTACATTTTTTTTTAGGTTAATACATCATAATATAGTTAAGATAGGGTCATAGTGTAATCTTTCAAGGTTATGCTGTAGTAGTGGTGTAAATACTTCAACCTCCTATACGACTACATTACATTTATAAAGATATACTTAGGTAATTACTGATACAAATGGTTACAATATTTACCGATATGAATAAAAGACGAGCAGATATACAACTTACCTCTGTGACATTTTTAAAGGCCTAAAGTAATGAAAATAATGTTGATAAAACCATGAGTTTGAAAGCGGACGTGACACTGTGAAGAAGACAGGAGTTGTTTCATCAAAACACGCTTTAGAAATGCTTCAGATTCCCCAACTTTAAATGAACTTCAACATGCCCGAAATATTGGTTGTTTGACGCTAAAATTTGTCTTCTTGCCAGCAAGGGGATGGATTTAACGGTTTCTTGAAATGTTCTTCTGTTAAAACGTGTCTGGAGAATACAATTTTTAAATAGTGAAGTATTATACCCCACTTTACTGAAAACACATTTATATTTAAGGACATACAATTCAGATTTAAAGGTAATATTGTACAAATAAGAATAAAATCTTTAATATATTAAAATACGTAGCTAACACCCATGTTGTTTACATTCTGCCAAGACTACGATAAATTTAAAATTTGTTATTAGCTTATATAATGGTTTCAGAAATAATATTATTTTTAAAGTTCGACAGCTAAAATGTAAAAAGGTAGGTTTAAATTTAATTACATTCGTTTGACTGACAAGTTTAGTGTAGTAGTTTTAAATTCAAACTATCATTTAGGTTATAGGCTTTTATGAAGTATTACTATATTACAATATATTTAAAGTTGGCTCTTATCTTTTATAGCCTATTGCTTTCAGAAGACATATTATATTTAATGTTCGACAACTATAATGAAATAAGGTAGCTTAAAACTTAATTACATGGGTTTGAATAATAAACTTTGTTGGTAGTAGTTTTACATTCGAACTATCATTTAGCTTAGAGGTTGTAGGAAATATTATTTTAGCCTAAATCAACTTATTTAAAAAAACAAGACACGAGTGTTGAACTTAGTTATGCTCTTCAAACCTTTTACTAACCCATTTATATCATTTAACTAATCATACAGATCTCTCTCATATATTCATAAAAATTAGCAAAAAATGTCAAAATGCCACATTGCCTTGTATGTAAGAAAGATAGATACCCGTATATTTCCTTCTCTCCTACACAATGATGTGCCTATTACAGCTCGTAAATGTTGCCGCAGATGTCCATCCAGTTATATTACTGTAGATTCACATGTTACCTATGAAGCGCGAGCAGTGATGAGATTTGGTCACTTGACAACTCTAATCCAATCACAAGAAGTCGGCTTGGCCAACGTAGCCCGTAGATAATTTCAACTTTTCCAGCGCTTCTACAGAAAACGGGCCAAGAAGACCCGATAAGTGCATGCGCATATTTTCAAACATGCGTTGTTTATAAACACATAACACAGCACATTCTCAAGATGGCGTATCTCAAAAGTGACGAGGAAAAACGAGTTTATTGGACGCCATGAGTTTTAGCGATGACAAAATCAAACCCAGGCATTAAGTAAAACATCTAATTTTATTTTAAATACAGTAACTTGCACTGATGGTAATATTTTCGTTTTTATGTTTGACATTTAATGCATCGTGGGTAAACAGAGATTCCCAACTTTCCGTGAGTGAGTGAGTGAACAGCTGCACCACTAGGCGACGCCAACTTCACTAATTTTTCCTCTCTGGTATAATAATTTCGAGTGAACATATTTTTACATTATTTTGACAATCAGATTTCAGAGATAGATTCAAGATTTTTAAATATAATACCATAACTATTTCAAAACTGCAAAAATAGTAACTAAATATTATTTTGATTTGGATATAGCAGATGAAAAAATACTGGATGCAGCAACAATATATGAATCCAATCTACCATATTTTATAAAAAAAAAAGTAGGCCTACTTCTTGGAGAATTGAAATTATGGAGGGAATGCTGGATACAGAAATCCGAAAAAGTCTAGACACCAACAGCAGCATACAAATTTGCGTCTGTTTCCAAACATTGAGTTCCTATTGAAATTCATTTGTGTAATATCAGTTACTATTTAAATAGCAGAGCGATCTATTAATTCGTCGAAGGGAATTAAAACCTACCTGAGATCAAAAATGGGCCAGGAAAGACCCAATAGTTGGGCAATGCTCTGTTTAAATAATATTTAGATAGCTCATAAAAAGATTATAAATATATTTTTCAGAAAAAAATCTAGAAAATTTCAATAAGAGTTTATGTAAACTTATATTCTCTCATTTCAAAGAACTGAATATTAAGATCAGTTATAACATTTGACTAGACATTCACTGCCTCATTAAATTGTATAGTATAAAAAAGGTAGAATATTAATATCTACATTTGTTATCGTTTATACTAATATATCTGATTAACTCACAAATACCTTTGCATAACCAACTTTAATAGATATTTAAATAAATATTAAATTAGCAACTGTTCTGTATATAGAAATATTGTATTTAAAAGGATGTAAGGTAACAATATAACTATAGGTTTCATAGTTCCTCCTCCCTACCCCCCATCATTTTTTTCTGAATCCGCTGACCCCATTGAGTTTATAAATTATGAGCAGACTTGCACCTCATGATAATATATGTACTATTCTTTCTTCCAGTGTTTATTGTTGAGGGATTCATTGAGGTGGTGATTTTTGAAATATTTTTCTCTCTGACACATTTATTATATTCATTATTTATATAACAAACAAAGAAATGTATAGATTTGCTTTTCTCTTTTCCCCCCTGTATTATATTATATTGCTCAAAACTGTTGACCAGGTAACAGTGCTTTCTTTCAAGTGTGTGCACTGTATTTACTCGGGAAGACAGCAGTCATACTGATGGCTACACTAGGGGCATATTTTATAAACGTCATAGTATAATCCATCAAGGTAAGACTGGTACTTTTTCTGGGTAAATGGAGTGTACTGTTATGAAGAATAATTCTAAAAGCCTGCACATGTAAGGAAGTGATATGATAAATAATAAAACATTCATTTAAATAAAATTATAAACAAATGTCTTGAAAATAGTTAAATATTTTGTTCATTCAAAAAAATAAACCTTACCTTTTATTTTAACTCTTATACAAAGTAAACCATTGATAAATATATTTTGTAGTAGGGCCTAGTTAAGATTTCTAACTATATATTATTATTATCACCCCACCCCGTCTTACTACCCGTTCGGGTTATACACACTTAAGCTAATGTGTAATGGTAGGGTGATTGTGAGATGAAATGGAGGACCTACAGTTTAACATGGAATCCGAACCACGGTGGAGGCCTGGCATTCCCCACATTCACAAGATGTCTTGTCAGAGGTGAAGGAAGGGTTTGGTAATCAGCTAAATCCATGCCGGGACCGAGGATTGAACCCCGGCCGCCAGCATAGAAGTCTGACACCTTACCCCTAGACCGCCAGGTCACCTCGTCTCTCCTAACTATATAACATAGTTAGATGGTATTAATTTAAGCTATATTATAATTTTTCAAGTCAAAGTTCATTTAACTGAATTAATATAACACATAATTTCTAAATGTACCCTTCGTTTACCATAGTGTAGTCACTGTAGTATACCAAAGTAAGAATGATAACGTTCAGGGTCTTACCTAAAGATGAACATTTTTCAGGAAAATTTGAAACTTCCTCCCAGCGGTGGCTTATGATGGAGGAGTTGAATTGTAGAGGTGACACCTAGAACCTATTGTATTCACATCAACTGGTGTATTGAGGGGCAAGTGGGTTTATAACGAGTGCGAGATAAGGGGTGGAAAGATATATAGGGTCCAAGATGGAGGGGTGGGGGATAAATGTTGCTAGTAAATACTCTGGCCAACCTTTTCAGTATTTAAATTAACTCATTGTTGATAAAAAATATTTAAGTATGAACATAACAGTTCTACAAAGGCTTGCATCCACTTGTTTTTTATTATTAATAATAACTAATGGAATTTGGTTTGTACTCTCATTCTGTTCACAAACTCTGTTATGCTTAAAGACATGCGGCTATCGGTAACTATTAAAGTGTTGAACCAAGTCAAAATTGTAGGCCAATATTAATTTAATTTTTAGTTAATTAATTATAAGCCACCACTTTCTAATAAAAATTTCAAAAGTGTTCAATATTTAAAAATCAAGATAGTTTGCTAGGCATATATTGTGAAAGTTCTGGAAAGTGAAATTGAATTTCAAAATCAGTTACATGAGATTAATCAAAACTCTCAACAATATCACTTTCAGATATGTTTAGCAGAGAATAATTAGGCTTGTGGCTTGAGCTCTATTCAGTTATTTCCACCCAGTGTGATGATGATGGTTCTGGTTCAAAGAGAAAAGTCTCTGGGAAAATGAAACCAATTTAGCTTTTCTTACACTTCTAAGTTGTTGTTTTTTCTCTTTGTTTTCATCAAGCTGGCCTTCCAGTTGTACTCACATAAAGCGGCAGTTGCAAATGTGGTTAAGATTCACACTGCAATGATGGACACATTCCTTATGTTGTAGTGGCTCTTCCACCATGTTAGAGAAAACATATCCTTAGCAGCTTGTCATAGCAAATCTCAACTCCATATTTTATCCTTGTTTCTGTACTCTCTCTGGAAATTCTCTGAGCTATGTCTATGATTATGTCCAAAGCATCCAACAGTTCTTCTGATAAATTCCAACCATGGCGGTTAGTGTGTAATAGACTTGCAGCCAACCAAGTTGGATGAGAGCAAAGTTCTATTCTTTTCTGCATTATATCATTCCCTCTTTTCTATTTACCCTTGTTTAGAGGAGAGGAAGAAAGGTTAAATGAGATTTGCTCCACCAAACTGTGGAGAATATCACACATTTCCGACAACTTTGGTTAATCGCCTTCCAACTTTCGTAAGGCGGCAAGAAAAGTTTTAAGAATGTTGTATGATGTTTGCAACTTTCCCCAAAAGTTACACTGTTATACACAATTTTTGTTTCCTGATGTATGATACATGACTTCGATGTGTTTTTTTTTATTGCTGATGACAAATTTAAAATTATTATTATTATTATTATTAGCACCCCGTCTTACTACCCATTCAGGTTATACGCACTTACGCTAATGTCTAATGGTAGGGTGCTTGTGAGATGAAATGGAGGACCTACAGTTTAACGTGGAATTCGAACCACGGTGGAGGCCTGGCATTCCCCACATTCACAAGATGTCTTGTCAGAGGTGAGGGAAGGGTTTGGTAATCCGATAAATCTGTGCCGGGACCGAGGATTGAACCCCGGCCGCCAGCACAGAAGTGACACCTTACCCCTAGACCACCAGGTCACCATTAAAAGTTATAGCATTCTTGTTAGGCATGCAATTAGGATACATAAATATTGCTGCTTTATTTGTGAATGGGATAGCAGAGCCAAGGACAAGCACTTCTCAGTGAAACATTGAAATAAACGTCAGAAACTGACTCCAGGGGGCAAAAAAATGTCATACGCAATTCTTTAGTTAATGCCACAAAAGTAATCTTAACACCATTTCATATAAAACATGGTTTAGTAAAAAAACTTTGTCAAATCCATGAGTAAGGATAGTACTGTTTTTTTTATATCTGCAGCCAAAATTCCCCTGTTTGAGGGAGGCAAAGCAAAAGAGGAACCTTTTTTTTAGTCCACAGATAAAGAAACTTACCATGGATAACTTTTGATTCTACTCTGAATGAAGTTGAACTAGCAGCTTGGACAGCATTCAAAGATGTAGCCAGCAATTTTTTTGGGAAACAACAAAGCTGACAACTACCAAAAAATTGTGGGAAAACTGCTTGTCATATGAAACAATGGGATGCAACACGTCACTTAAGATTTATTTTTTACACTAGCATTTGGATTTTTTCCCAAAAAATCTTGGTGAAGTTAGTGACGAACAAGGAGAGCGTTTTCACCAAGACATTGGTGTTATGGAAAAACGGTACCAAGGAAAGTTGAGTGTTAACATGCTGGCAAAAACTGCTGGAGTATTGTCAGGGAGATGCCCGAGACTATTTACAAATGAAAGTCATTGGCTGGAAAAAAAAAAGTAAGTTCATAATTTTTATAAAGCAATATTTGTTTCATCTGTAATTATTATTATTATTATTATTTAGCACCGCGTATTACTACCCGTTCGGGTTATACGCTTTAAGTACTAATTACGCTAATAGATTAGAAATTGGGAAGGTTAAATTAGAGGAAGTGAACCCGCATTTGCGTGGAGGGTAGAGTGGAAAACCATTTAGGAAAAACCACCCCCAGTTCACCCGACCAAGATTCGAACCTCGATCTCCCCGTCCTCGGCAGTCCAGCTCAACACAACTAGTGCGTTAGCCAACTACGCCACTTAGGCGGGTATCTGTAAATAAAATATAAGTTTTTTGAATTACATTTTTTTTTTTGAACTGAGGGGGTTAGAAATATTCTGAAGACATATATGTAAACAGCATAAGAACACAGTTCAAAATGACGTACCACACATAAGTAAACAATTTTTTTTTAAATTGTATTTCAGTGATAATCATTGTTCAAAATTTGCCTTCTTAAGTGTGATAGGAGAATTTTCTCCATTGCTTCGTCAAGAGATGCACACTGAAGGTTGTTTTTAGATCTCACTATGCTATACAAACACCTCACATTAGAACCCCACCTTTCATCCCCATCTTTTTCTATCTGAATCACCCGCCTCTGTGGTGTAGTTGGCTAACGCGCTTGTCGTGTTGAGCTCGACTGCCGAGGACGGGGAGATAGAGGTTTGAATCTCGGTCGGGTGAACTGGGGGTGGTTTTTCCTAAATGGTTTTCCACTCTCACTCCACACAAATGCGGGTTCACCTCTAGCTCAACCTTCCCAATTCCTAATCCAATAGCATAATTAGTACTTAAAAGTGTATAACCCGAACAGGTAGTAAGACGCAGTGCTAAATATTATTATCTATCTGAATCTTCTTCAAAGTTTGATCAACCACATATTGCGAGGCAAAGATCATAGATATAGGCCATGGGCAGGACAACAAAATTTCATCAAATGAGGGTAATTTTCTCTTAAAATTTGTTACTTCCATTGTCAGTCACCACTGCTTGTTCCTTTGAGGCACCAATTTTTTTATTTACATTGCTTGGAATCCTAGCTATGTATTTCCTCAATAACATGCATTTTTTGGTGGTTTCTACTACTTTCAGGAACAATGTTTGTGCTGTGGCAAATATCACATTAATAAGGGGATTTCCATATATATCTGTCCAACCATATGTCAAGAGTAAGGGACTTGGCAGCATCAGTTGTTTGGACAGATTTCTTATTCTATGACATAAGGAAATCGCTTATAAAAGTACACCATCTATCTCTATCTTAAGCTAGTTCTAGGCAGTCCACCACATTACACCCTAAAGATTCTAGTTTCTTACTTAATATTACCTAACAAATCTAAATCATCTGAATATCCAAATAGCTACCTTGTACCATTTAATGTCAAGCCTTCCTTAGTCTCTTGCTTAAATTCATACTGTATTTTGAAAGCATTTGATAAGTAACACCCAACACATACCCTACCAAGCTATCTGTCAAACATACCTCAAATAGAAAAAAAAATCTGTTTTGTTGTTCTATTTTGTCAAAATCCACACAGATGATCCATAATAATGCTGACTTTAATATTATTAAATTCAGGGTATACAAAAATACATAGCACATATATTATGGTTAGACACAAAATACAATGATCATCATTGAAATTATTTATATTAAGTATTGTATTAGGAAAAAAAAAAGTTTTTCTGATGATTTTATTTTGTCACAACTTAAAACCAGTTTTGAATAGTTTTAATTTTATTAACTCATTTAAATAGTCCTTCTGTACTAAACTATTTTGGGTTTATATAATGAATTTTCTCTTGTCACTTAGTTATGTTAGCACCTGAACCTAATATTTTAATGTAGTCCTTCACACAAAAAATAATCTACTTTTGTTTATGAACCAATGGCTTCACAAACAAAGCAAATGTCTTGGTTTTTACATTGCATTGACTTAAATCAACTTAAAGGTGGAATAAAAATTCAACCTTAGCCTGTTTTGTCTAGTGTACTTTTCCACACAGAAGGGTAGTAAGATGTCTGTGAATACCTTAGACCTGGGAACTAAAGTTCGTTCACGGTAGGAGTTTACCTCTGAAAGGCCTTTTTCCCTACCAGAAATCTATTATATAGTAGGATATTGGTAGGAAAAAAGACCTTTCAGAGGTAAACTCCTACCGTGAATGAAGTAATTACCATTTTTTTACCAATAAACTTGCCTAATTCTGCTGGTGTTCTTGGCGCTTAAAAAACTTAACTTAATATCTTTCAATCAAATTAAATATAGTTGAAAAATGGCACTTAAGACATGAGATTTGAACCCATAATACCATTTATTTCACTGTTCAGTTGTTATTTTTCAACTATATTTAATTTAATTGAAAGAAATATCCAGAGTCGGCTATATCCGTAACCAAAGTTAAGTTTTATCATCACAAACTTATTGGTTTTATTAGTTGGTTGGGTAGTGTTATTTAACTTGGCATTTAGAGAAATGTGCTGTGGATTGGATTGTGTCAGTTGTTATTAGCCAAAAAACCACATTCCTAACGTTAATGATTTACATTTTTTTTTTGTTACTGGTTATGATTGCACTAGCATACATATTGTTAAATTTACTTGTGAGGATTTATTCTTCAGCTAAATGACAATTTTACATTTGTTTAATACAGTCACAAATTAAATAAACACATTTTTAATTTCCTTCTGCGAGGCTAAATCTAATATTTAGTCTATTGTAATTAGGGGAAAATCCGCGGGGTGTGGGAGGGTAGGTAAGGGAGAAATCCTCTCCCCCAAATGGTCAGGAGACAGACGGAAAAACGGGAATCTAGCCAAAATAAACACATCTGGGACCAATGGAAAAGGCGGCATAAAAAGATCCATGTGAATGACAGGACTGCAGAGTCAGAAAGTCTTAAACAATTTTGGTGGGAGTTGGTAAAAATGTATCAACTCTGACTGGCTTTAAAATTAAAACCTAGAATATTATAAAATTTCATGGTAACTATATTATTTTATCCTTAAACATTTTTTATTTTTATTTTGGACCAATATTTGTAATTTGGATTGACAAATTTATTCAAATATAAATTCACAATGTCAAAGAAGTTTCTCATGAAGTCATCTGTATTGGAGCAATTTTCTGTGCTAAATTTGTTATTAATATGTCTTGACTTGGAGTTAGAGTCGGACATTAGAAAAATAGAGGAGATGAAGTCTTGATGTACAGACTCCACAGCTCTGGTGACTAAACAAGACTGTCTAATATAGCAGGAAAATTCAGATTGAGGTATTGCAAAGATTGTTGAGGGTATTTGGTAGTATCATCATTGCCGTCTAATCAAGTCATGACAGAGGACAATTATGCTGGAAAGTAGACCAACAACAAACTATCAAATACAGAATGGTCATGCAGTATACATTAAGAAATATTATGAATTTTTTTTTGAGAATTATTTGTTTAGTAATATTTCCATTTATTTATATCTTGTTTCCAGCATCTAGGATTGTCTTTAAATGCCAATTATGAGGGTTAGATAAGCCCTGGAATACCACACAGGTACCCCCGGTAAGATCCCTCCTCCACCCCGAAATTATTCCCTGGAATCACCCCAGAGTGTGATAAACTAGTTATTTGTATCATGGTTATGATGTCACCTAGTTCAAGCAGAGAAAATAAACCTTTCAGACTCATTTCTTGGATATTTTATCATTTCAATGCCATTTGCTATGCTCAGATATTAAATTAATAATCTTCAGGGCATTCAGCTTTTCTCTTGAACTTTACCCCATTTAGTTCTCAACAGGGCACACTTAGTTAGGCTGTATTTAAACAACCACCCACGTTTCTTACTGTTTATCAACATCATGTTCAACATTTTGAAAATGGTAAGTGATTTTTTTATATATACATAATGTGTTTACTTTTAATCTTATGTTAAAAGTAGAATAAAACTCAGTTGTTATATCATCTCTAATGTATTATAAGTAAAAAATTGTTATTCTATTTAAAACAACTTCTAAAATAATAAAGTTCCATTGGTGACCCCAGCACTACTCTCATTAACACATTTTAAAATGAGGGTGTTTCCTAAGTGTGAAATATTCAGTGTAAAGAACTTACCCCTGCAGTACTAAAACAGCTGTCAAAAATATTTGTGTATGTGCTCCTCAAATGAGATTATTATAAAAAGAAAATAAATTAAGATAGTCTTCATTTATTATAATAGATTTTATGCTAGTTACTTTAATGCAAAATGTTGATACCAAAATTTAATAGAGCTGTGCTGAACCCTAATATATGTAAATTTTATGAAGCTGTTAGTGACAGATTAAAATCATATGAAAACTAAGGACTCATAGTTTTTCAAATTAGCATATAAAATAAGCCTAAAAAGTCAATAGATATTATTTATATATGTACTTACAAATATTAAAATTATCTTTTATATAACAGAGTGTATTTCTTCAAATGTTGGTACAATGATTTGTTGCTTATGTGAATCAAATTATAGTTTCAATAGATTACCTTATTTTCCCCTATCTAATTCAATTAAAATATATTTTTAGGAAATTTAAAAACTAGTAATGCTCAAACATGTATTTGTATAATTGTGTTACACTACGCTGAAACAAACTATTTGTTAGACAATTAACTAAAATAAAAATTCCCTTACAGAAAATTGTTGCAAAAATCAATTGATATTAAAAAAAAATCAATAATAATAATAATATAGCCTAGATATACTAAAAGTTTTTTGAATGCAAATAAGTTTAAGTGCATATGTACTGTAATTTATGTATAGTATGTATTCTCAGAAACAGGGGTGCAACCAGAAATTTACTTTGGTGGTGGACATAATGGCATACCATTTATCAAACTATTATGTTTGTACTTCTTTCCAATCGAGAATTTCTGGGCCACTTTAAATATAACGGCATACCTTTTGAATAGCAAGTCATAACTTTGGTCTTAGAATATAATATAGCCTATTAATTCAACACATCTTTAGTGCTTTATATTATAATTTTACTTTATTTTACTTTTATCCAAATTATTTGTGATTTTTTGAGAGGGTTGGATAAAAAAAAAATGGGGTGTGGGAAAATGACCCGCTTGCCTCCCTCTCCCGCTCATCCTTCTTCTTGAAGATTTTATTGACATTCCAGAATGAAACTGCAAGCTCCTTTAACTGAGGTAGTTCTCCAAGCAGTTGTAATGCAATAATAAATATTATTGCTAGTTCTGGCAATAAATTATGCGGAAAACAATAAAATATCAGGAAACTCCTTTAGTCAATATTCTAAGATAAAATAACAAACAAAAATGGAAAATAAAACTGAGCGCTCTGTGTTTGTGAAAATGTGTTACCTATATTCCAGACTAGCAAGCGCATGGTAACATTTCTACACAATCCCCCCTCCCACACCCCCTGTATAAGGCAAATTATGTTTGAGCTTATATGCAATAATTGCTCAAATACATTTGATTTTTCATATAAATCATATTACACATATGAAAATTAATTATTCCCAATTATGGTTTTTAAAGTTTTTTTTAAATCTTTGAACATGATATAAAGGCCTAAGCCACAGATAAGATATTCATACACCAGACACACAGCCTTCAGGTTAAAAAGGCTGCTCTCAGTGGGAGAGCTTGAATCCTTAAACACGGTGATCATTTTTCGCAGTCCCAAGTGACAACATTACTATCAAGCAAGCATTTTTTCCCCAAACAGTTCACTTTAAAGATGATTTTACTAGAGAAGCGACAAAAATTGCCTTCTAGTGTCTATAAACCGGCTTTCACAAAGCTAGGTTCAGGTAGTGGCCCCACCCCCTTCCCAAAAACAAACCTTCGAAGCGAGCTTACTCAGACTACAAATTACAAAGAAAACTTAGAATACAACGGTCCATTTTTGTTTAGGCCAATGTTTGCAAATTGTCAAGTTGTATTAATCTTAAATAACTTGATTAGTTACTTGTCTGAAAAGATTTGTTTATTGGAAAGAAGTTTGGGGAGAATTGCTGACAAATTAATTATTATGTTCGAACTCCCACCCCTTTACAACAAACAATGTGCAAGAAGTTTCACTTGGAAGTGCTGTTATCACTGAGAATGCAACTAGCACTCCCCAGTACCCAAAGGCTCAACCTGGCTCAAGGAGCACAATGAAACTCCCATAAGGCTGAGTGTCTGGTGTATGTATATCTTGTCTGTGGCCTAGGTATTACTTTAGGGTTGTGTGGATAGGAAGGATTGATGTATAAAAATACAAAATGCTGCATGAAAAATTGATTTCCATTATAATGACAAAACACTGAGCATATCCATTCAGTAAAACAAGAAAACAATAAGATTTTAATGAATGTAAGGGAGACCAACATTGTTCAAGGGATTTATAAAAGCTCATACAGGACACTCATAACATCCAACAACCAAATAGTAAACAGAATTATCAAACCTCAATCCATAATTTATTTCATTGTCATGCCATTAAAGCACAGAACAAGGTGGCCTCCCTAGGCATATTTGATATAACTTGTATACTCAAATTTAAACAGGTTCCAGTCTTAGAAAGTTTCAATTTATTTAATTTGTTACTCAAAAGGAAACTCATGACAGAGTTTTCCTGAGCTCTTACACACATAAATGGAGATAAGACCGTGCTTGGCGCAACCGTTGGTTGAAAATTGCAGAACAAATCAAACGCTTGGTCCTCAGTTAAACGACTGCTGTTTAAGATTATCCTCACACCACACCAACACACAGATGAGCCACGAATACAGGCAGACAGAAAGGAAGGCTTCCAGTGCTTGTCGTCACACTGACAAGTCCAAAACCATCACGATAGTGTGCTGTACATATGTGCATCTTTAATTGAAACAAAAACGGTCTCACACTGACATCTACACAGACACACGGCTACACTAGTTGATTGGCAAGTCTGAGCATCAGGAAACCTTCAGAGAAAACTGTACAAATTTACATGTTTCAAGCGTCCTGTGCTGTTTGGGCGTGGAAACTTGGTGCAAGAAGGGAACATGGAAGACATTCAAATCACTGACATACAACTCAATAAAGAAACAATTGCAGATCAGTATCAAATTACTGCACAAAAAAGTACTAAGCAACCAGAAATGCATAAAAGTTGATAAACAAATTGGTGAAGAATCTGCACATAGAAAGTAGATCATATTTATGACAAAAACTGCACAGTGGTTGGATTGCAGTCTCATTCCTTGATGTGCATTGTCGGTTGCATTGATTATACAGTCAAGCTCCACGTTTCCACTTCTCCGCCTGTAACAACGGTTCCAAGAGCCGAGCGACGCTTGAAATCAGGTCGTGGCCGGGGCTTGCATACACTTTGTGTCTACCAGAGGCACTTCAGGGAATGTTCCATTTGCTGCTTTTTACATTATGGGTTCACCATTTTACCCCACTTCCACCCCGCCCCACTGTAGCAACTCTGGTACCAACTGGTCATTGAGCAAAGAACAAATATTTGAAGAGGAATTTCACAGCCTCCTCATTTACTTTCACATTACAGTCATTTCCTTTGGATGGATCAATCCTGGTACATTAAGTGATCACAAGCTAAAGCGTCCTCCATCCTTGAAGCTGTGATATTACTCATAACGCACTTTAAATTTGCATGCACACACACACACACACACACACACAAAACGCAGACATTCATACAAACAAGGACAGAGTTCCAATTTTTGGCTGTAGTCACAACTTAACACCGGACCTCAAACGTGGTGTTTGATTCTGGTCCGGCTGACCGCCATCACGGGTTCGACTCAGCAGCCATTATGTTATGCACCTGTTCCAACTTGTAAGCCAGTCTTTGTTTTTGAGAAAACTCATCCTCTTCCAATGTTACTGTTAACTGTTCATTGTACTTTACTGCATATGTATAGAGCTCATGTAATGCGCAGTTGGTGTTGAACTCTGAAGTATGGAGCTGTGGGACAAAAAAGTATTTTATCATATGATAACTATATAAACAATGTACTATGCAAACATTTATTATTCACAAAACAAAACTACAGTACGATTTGTAAAATATAAAATTATATTTTCATCTATCTTAATGATTTAAAATTTTTAAAGAAATTATTCAATTAAATATGATTCAAACCAGGGACTTTAGTGATAATAGTTCATCAAAACTTATTTAATTAAAATGGCAATAATAGCATAATGAAATAATAAATTTCAAAAAAATAAAAAGTCTACAGCTAAAGCTTACAGTGGCCTCACTAACCAAATAATTCACTTGACCAAAGACCTTTTCACATGTGTATTCAAATTAACATGTATTTTAAATGTATTAGAGAGTTGAAATTTCTTACTTAACTTAAGCAGTCCTTGAACCACAACCAAATCAAAAATTCAATTTTCAGAATATGAGATCTGTGTGGAGTGATCCCTCACTAAATGCATACATAATAGCTTCGGCTATTTGATTCTTAGATAGTAATAGAGTTTTATTTAAGAAAGTAAGCGATCCCTTTAAGATATTGTAAACTGATGAAATCCAAACAAAAACATAAATTTCTAAAAGTAGGCTTTCCAAATGTTCTAATTAGAACAAAAATTTAAGTCTTATCATGGTTTATATTTTAATACGAGATGAAACACGTACCAATAATTTATTTGTTTAGTGAAATTATGGCATAATGATAGCATAATGGTGACCTGGTGGTCTAGGGGTAAGGTGTCAGACTTCTGTGCTGGCGGCCGGGGTTCAATTCTCGGTCCCGGCACAGATTTATCTGATTACCAAACCCCTCCTTCACCTCTGACAAGACATCTTGTGAATGTGGGGAATGCCAGGCCTTCACCGTGGTTCGGATTCCACATTAAACTGTAGGTCCTTCATTTCATCTTACAATCACCCTACCATTACACATTAGCGTAAGTGCATACAACCCGAACGGATAGTAAGACGCGGTGCTAATAATAATAATGATAGCATAATCATACTATAAAATTTTGGGTTGGCTAAAATTAAGATTAAGTTAACAGGTTCAAAGAAAAATGGGTTCAAGTACTCATTCATTTTAAAAAACGGAAAGTTTCTCTTTATGCTATCACAAGAAAGAATTGAATTAATTCTATCCTTGCCACCAGTATAAAATATGTGATCTGTTTTGAATAATGCATAGCCATTGAAAATAAATAACATGGATGAAAACAGAGTTTGAGCATTACAATTTTGAAAAATAAACATTAAAATGAAACATATCAAGAATTTATCAATAAGATGTATAATAAACCATCCCAAAAAGTAGAAATATTATACATGAAAAGAAGTAATATAATTTAAGTGTGAGTTTATGCTCTAAAATCATTTAAACCAAGTTATAACTACAAAACCAATCCAATATTAGACAAGATTTATATTACTAGTAACAGTTTAACTCAACTTTCAAAAAATCTAAGTTACAAAGTGTGTCTTGGTTTTAAAATTAATTACTATGGTAAGCCTCCCAAAACTACTACATTATTTCTCACACAGAAATATATCAACTTTAATAATAATCATAATTCCAACCTGTGGCCAGTTCAATCTAGGGGTAGTTCATAAACCACGACACTTTGAGGTGGGGGGAGCTCTAATGTCTACATGCTGTTACATAGGGAGAGGGTGAGGTACATCAAAGTGTTACGTAACACTAATCTTATACTCAAATTCTAATATTCAAAAATAATATTATTGTTCATGTGTTAACCCTTGATAAACATATTTATAGAACCTCTGACTATCTGTGGTGTTGAAATTGCAAGTTTAGCACTTTTTGTTTATTAATATTTCTAATGCATTTAGGTGTTATTGTCTGCCAGAGACTACGAACGCCAAGCACATTTGAAAACATATATATTTTCATGTGCATGACAATGACATGTTTAAATTTGTCCAATCTACTGACCCCCTCATATGCTTTTAGTTGGATAACAGCTGTAAGTCAAGCGGTCTTAATTATAGTTGAGTTAGAGTATAATTTAGATTCCTACTGCACATTATTTTACATAGGCCATGAATTATCACTTGTGTTTGTACAAAAACAAAAATAATTTCTTCAAAAAAGGGAGACTTGTTCATTGCCTGCTTATAGAAAGTGATATCCAGAAAAAAAACTAGTGGACAAATCTAAAAAAGATATAGTGAAATGGAAAGAAGTAAGAGTACAGAAAGGTGACCTGGTGGTCCAGGGGTAAGGTGTCGGGACTTCCGTGCTGGCGGTCCGGGGTTCAATCCTCAGTCCCGGCAAAGATTTATCTAATTGCCAAACCCTTCCTTCACCTCTGACAAGACGTGCATTAATCACAACTTGTGAATGTGGGGAATGCCAGGCCTCCACCGTGGCTAAGATCCTACGTTAAACTGTAAGTCCTCCATTTCATCTCACAATCACCCTACCACTCCTTCTATATGCTTTATTCTTCTCCTCCACTGTTTCCTTCACCCTGTCATTCCACCAGGGTGTTTTTTTCCACTTCCTTTTATTACATGTCCTCCCACTAGACTGTTCTTAAACCTTTCCCATTCAACCTACACACATACACTTTGCATCTCATCCTTGGGTATCAATCTTCCTGCCTTTCTTGGGTATAGCTCTTTTACCTCTTCATTTTTTAGCCTCCAAACCTTTATTCATCTTTCTTGTTTTACTAGCTTTCTCCTACATTCCCATCCCTTGTCTACCACCAACAACCTGTGGTCAGTATCTAAGGATACACTTGGTATTACCTTGGTGTTTAATACCTAACTTTTCATTTCTTCATCCATGATAACGTAGGCTATAACTGACTTTAGTTCCCCATCCTAACTGTTTCTTGTTACCTTTTAGCTTTCGCTTTCCTTCTTATATCAGCTATTTGCCACTTTCATTTTATGTCTTGCACGTAACTCCAACAGCCTTCTATCTTCCTTATTTCTCTCACCCCATCTTTCTTTCCCTAGCACCTCCTCAACTCCCCACCCTCTCTCTTTTCCTACCCTAAACCAATGTAAGCTAATATGATGCTGGTCAATTCTGTTCTGGGTAACAATTATTGTATAGTTCAATTCTAAGAAAAATATATATTTCTGGCTTCAATATCATGGAATAAGAAAAATTCTTTACCCACAGCCCCACCCCCCTTACAAGAAACAAGTGTTATAATAGATTGTAATAACCCCTATTAACAAAATTGGACTATCCATTTGACTTGATTAATGTTAATTTTTTCTTGTCACTTTGACATTTCATATTGCTTAAGTTTTATACATTAGTTGAGAAGATAATATTTAAAAACGTACCCTAGATTCTTCAGCTAACATAGCATTCATATCTTGGTCTGAAATGGCTTGCATCATCTTGATATCAGAGTAGTACCGTTCGACCCACTCTTTATAAACAGGAATGTCTTTTGCATAAAGAAGTTTGGAGCTAGGAGAGTCCTTGCCTAAAAACAAATTTGTTTCAACTGCAGTAACATGTAATTCATACAAAGTTGGAGTTACAAGTAGAAAAAAAAAGCTTCGATAATATTAACTTTAAAATTTTTAAGATATGATAATGAACCATCACACACAATATCAAGGACAAAAGATTATCAAACTTCAATAAAAATCCTTAAAATCAACTTACCTAGCCTATGGTCAGATGTAGAACAAGAATCCATAAAGGTTTGCGCTACGACGGAAAGACAGGAGTCCACAATATTGGACTTGTGAATGTCAAATACAAAATTTGGGTTCTTTATTAAGTTAACCCAAAATCTAAGCGGTAAACTGAAAAGAAAACCAAATAAATATTTTAGTACAATGAAAACTAAAGTGTATTTCTCATTAAATTGTATTGTCACTTGATATAATTATTTTATGCACTGCCTAAAATATTGTAGTTGAAAGTCAGTTCTAATATATTCATCAATAATAGAACAACAATGTCATTTTGCAATTAGTAGTAGCTACTAATTACTACTTTTACTATTACTAATTAACTGTTTTAAACCAACCCAAACAACTGTGTGATTATGCAATTTGGTTTGTATTTTGTCACCCATTTGAAGTAATTACACTACATTTGAAGTACTTACACTATTCCTATTGCTTATAATAATTCCTCTTTGATATTACAATCTAAATTTATGTTTGTCGCCTAATTTAAACTTTTGATAAAGCACAATGTTTCTTTGAAGCCCCAATATGCAAGAAGATGATAAGTTAAATTTACGGTAATGTGTGTATATGTGTCTCTTCTATGGGCCTATATGGTCTGTTTGTAATTGACATACGGCTTTGGATTTTAGGGTTTTATTGTACTAATATGCACTAATACAAAATGTGATGTTAAGAAGTTAGCAAAAAGTTATAAAAGTATTTGAAAATACTTACTCAGGAGCTAGTGACAGAAAAGAGTATGCAAGGAATGCTTAACCAATGATGAATGATCTCTAGTGATCCTACATGGTTTGTGAACCCTGGTACCCTGAGCTCAATGGTAGACCTCCAATACAGGTATTGATGATCCGGCATCCTAGCCTACATGACCAACCCCAAAACTGGGCAGAGTGACCCCCTTGACTCGATGGTAATTAGTCAACCCTGTTAACCTGGATTTACTACTTTTTAACCTAGCTTCTAGCCTGATTTACCATGAGAAATGCTGACACTTTGTTTATGTTGTCAGCGCTTATGTTCTTTTTGTTTATCAGCTAATCAAAACAACTTGCAATACTCGTTTTTTCATTCACAATCCAGCACACAATTGTTAAACAAACACATGGCTCAAGCCGTATCCATTTTATATATATTCTTAATAACTATTAACATTGAGAAAATGTATGTAAATTGAATACCCCAAGAATATATTTTGAGAGGTTTTCATCTGAACACATTTTAAAAAGTGAATAGGAGATATTTGAAGTGGTTCTCCCACAGAAATTTTTGCAATTTCGCTACCCCTAAAAGCTATTTAGAGTGGTCCTTGACTTTAAAATCTTATCAAATGACAAAATTCAAGCACTTTTCCAGATGCACACATTCTGATTCAGGGTCACCCTGAATACGTTTTTGGAGGACAGATTCATAGTATTTAAGTAACACGTAGATACTTTATTGAATTTTCATAGAACACCACTTGGGGCCAAGGAAAGGCTTTGATTGGTGTAGAATTGTTAAGTAGGGGTATAAAGCTTCCAGAATGTTCCTTTAGAATATTTTTATCACATATGGTGTGAGGAAACACTCCCCAGTTCTTAAATGTCTGGTGAGGGGCGCAGTAGTCCCGGACAATAGATGAACCATTTTACCATGAATGTAATCAGCCTAACTTATAATAAATACTCTCAAACAAATGAGTTATCGGTATTTTCTAGTTTAGTTAATTAATCCTAAGAAGCATCACAAGCTGATTTGCTAATCTAATGGATATAAGGTGGTAAGTACCATAGGTGACTCATTCAAGATTTTAACAAACACCACAATCAGATTTATTTTACTCCTGGTTTTGAGTAAGCAGATGATAAAAAAACTTGTGATTTTAGACATGATAAAGTTAACATTTTAGCTTTAAATAGTACAATATCAACCGATTGAAAATTAAGTTAATTACTACACAAATTAAAGGGATACTATATTTTATTTTATTTTCAAAATAAAGCAAACCCTTTCATACTCATAAAATTTTAATCTCGTTAATACTTTTAGGAGTAAGACCTTTATAGTTAAAGTACTACAATTACTATCAAACATTATATATGCATTGAAGGGAAACAAAATTGCTTGCTGTAATAATTATGTTTAAAGATGAGGTGGCCCCAATGGCTAAATAATTTTAAAATAATGGAAATTGATAAAACTAAAGAAAAAGTTAAAATAAACTAAAAATAGTAAATTTGATGAAGAAAGCCCACCTAGGGAAAGAGGAAACATGTGGGAAGAATCCAATGCACAAAGGTGACATCATCTTCCTTTTCTTCTGTCTTCTATAGTAGAAGTAGTCACACACACACACACACATTTTAACACAAATAGAATAATATTTCGGCATTGTTGCCTTTATCAAACACAAAGAGAGAAGCGAGAATACACTTGACACAAACAACAAATTAATCAATTTTGAATATAAAGAAAAACTGTTAGAGATAGTGAGAATTGGCCTATCAATGGATTACCAAGTCAAGATTACCACCAGGTCCCAACAGGAAATAGTTTCTTTCTTTCTTTCTATCTATAAGATTAACATTTTGCAAATTATTATCATTTTTAAAATATTATTATCATCATCATCATCATCATCATCATTACTAGTCCTCTTTTTTCAACACAATATATAGGCCTATATAAATACTAGCCACAGCCAAGAAATGTATCTTTATTCCCAAAAACAGTTAGCACAGTGTTTTCCTAACCGTTTAAAAAAAAAAATTGAAAATGGAGTAATCCGTTGTTTGGGTCAAGTGTATTCTCGCTTCTCTCTCTGTGTTTGATAACGGCAACAATGCCGAAATATTATTCTATTTGTGTTAAAATGTGTGTGTGTGACTACTTCTACTATAGAAGACAGAAGAAAGGAAGAAGATGTCACCTTAGTGCATTGAATTCTTCCCACATTTTTCCTCTTTACCTGGGTGGGCTTTCTTCATTAAATTTACAATTATTAGTTTATTTTCCCTTTTTCTTTAGTTTTACTAATTGCCATTATTATAAAATTATTGTAATAAATAGTTAGTTATGATCAATCTATATGATCATTAAAAGGTTTTGACATTTATATGTTTAAATAATATAGTATTACTATTTATTTTTATTTTAGCACCACGTCTTGCTTGCTCAGGCTGTATGCATAGTATGTACCCACATTTGCATGAGGGGAAAACGGAAAACCATTTATTAAAATAACCCCCAGTACAACCAACCAGGGTTCAAACCTCTTATTTCTCCATCACCAACCATTTAGTCTATTGCAAGAGTGACACCTTAGACCATGCGACCACCGAAGCGGATTATTTCTATAGTTAAAACCCTTATAAAAACAATTAATATAATCACAGCTTAATGGGCTTGTACAGTGAAGAAACAATTAATTTGCACACTTACAGCTTTTTGTCTATTTAACTTACCTATTGCTTTTCCAAGTGTGAACTACATCTGGGTCAGAGATACCATGTTGAAGGGCTTGATCATCTAAGAAGTCAAACATGTACTTAATAGCCAATGGCAAGGCACTTCCCCGGTGAGCTGTACTGAAGATTGTCTCAAAAAGATCATCTACAAACTTCTGGAGAGTGCCCTGCAAAACCAAACAAAAACACCCATAAGTCGCCATTATTAAAATAAAGTTTAAACTATCAATAACATTTTAAAAGAAACTTTAGAAGGATAAACTTTTATTAAATTATAATATTACATAATTATACATGCAAAAATATATAACAAACCTTTTCAACCATAACAAAATGTTTATATATACCTTTGTTGCAAGCAGTCTTGTGAGATAAATCTCCGAAACCATTTTGTTCCCCCTCTCTCCTTCTTTTTGAGCATCACTGTCATGATGTTTTACCAAGTGCCAAACCTGAAATGAATTCAATAGTTGACTCACTTTAAAAATTAGAAATAAAGCTTACTATTAAAAAATATATGATATTTTAGAAATAAATTGCGAGGCTGGGTTGAAAATTTTAATTACCTTAAGCCCTCCATCATGATCATGATTAAGAGGAGAGGTTGCACGACTTAGTGGAGGGCTAGCAGAACTGAACTTTGACAAGTTAAGCGTTTCGTACTTGTGAGACTTGTCTGTCTTTTCAGGAAGTATTGACAAGTTATAAAAGGAAGATTGTTTTGAGACTAGATTCAGACATCCTCCATCTGGTACCTGTGAATTTTAAGAATATTATTTAAAAACATACCATAACAAACACTATTTATCTTGGGTACTATTTACATGACATATTTTTGTACACTTTGCTACGATTCAAGGTAAACAATCTTTCGTTGGCTGATAGCACTATATCCCTATCTTATAAGCTGACCATATTGGAACCATACAACTAAAATTAAGGGTACATGATGTGAATTCTCTTTTGAAAATTTATCAGGCCAATATAGTAGTACACATGACAGAATGAGAGGGACCTGGTACTGTCACAATTTCCTTGAAAAGCTTAGGGATTTAAATTATAACTTTGGAATTTAACCATGCTACTATAGTAATTTGATTTGCCAATGTCTCAACTGTGCATAATTCGGAAATGTGGGTATGTTGAGGGCATAACTCAAAATTATGATGAAAATTTGTCTGTTTATTGTTTGGCATTATTGATTGAAATAGTTGTTTCACGTTGGCTGTGAACTCTAATTTGAGCGACTTTGCTTGATTAATTCATTGGTAAAAGTGAAACATAATTAACTATGTCACACTAAAATGGCATAGAAAACCAAATAAGAGCACCATAACAATAAGAGTGGTCAAAGAGTTTTTCTTAATATTAAAAACTAATAGCTGTTTTTCTTCAGAAGGTAAAAATATTCTTACTGTAGCAACTATTTTAACACAACTCACAGGGGCTTATATCAAAGTGTAAAAGTAAATTAGAAAAACATGTATACCTACATCTAACATATTTGCACAAGTTAAAACTATTTTTGTATAATTTATTTTTTATACAAGAAATTCCCTTTTTAAGAGATTACCTACCTGGTAATGCACCTGTTTAGTGTCATATTGATCAAGCAGTAAATGCTATTAATGGTGTCCTGACAAGTAAGAAGAGCTTCGGGGTGATTGGTTGTTTGGTTTTCTAAATGATAAATAACTCGTATAGCTTAAGAAAATACCTTGGTAGATGAATTAAGTAGTGTCTCTTTTCTGCTATTAGTTCATAAAACTCACCTATTCTTTTTAAAGATTTCACATTATTGGCATAAAATAGTCATAATGAGGGCATGGAAATCTTTTTTTTTGTTGATGTGTTGTGTTAAGAATTTGTGATATTAATTTTTATTACAAAATAATTAAAAGCATATTTTGCTCATATTTATTTATCTATTTATTTTGAAATAATAAAAGATATACCATAACTTTTTAACAACTTTACCAGTCAAGATTCATAAAAAAAAGCTTCCTTTGATGCAGAATTTTTACTTTCTCTTGGCACCCCAAAGCAAGAAGTATTGGGATCATAAAAAACTAATTTGAGATATTATTTATTTTGAAGTTTCATGACCCCCCAAAATTGAAATAGGTTTTTGCAATACTGTTTGCTGTCTGTGTGCCTGTATCTCATTCTAGATACTAAACCATTGTGCCGATTTGGCTAAAACTTGGTATCTAGGGTTTATGTAAGGTTCCCCAGAGGGGCTAATAATTAGATATACAATCCTAAAATTAAGGGTAGTTTACCTCAAGAGTGAAAAAATAAAAAAAATAATTGATTTTTCAAAATCGGCATTAATAATAATAATAATAATAATAATACTTAGCACCGTGTCTTACTACCCGTTCGGGTTACACGCTTAAGTACTAATTGCGCAAATGGGTTAGGAATTGGGAATATTGAATATAGAGGAAGTGAAACTGCATTTGTGTGGAGGGAGAGTGGAAAAACATTTAGGAAAAACCACTCCTAGTTCACCTGAGTGAGATTCGAACCTTGAGCTCCCCGTCCTCAGCAGTCTAGCTCAACACAAAACTAGTGCGTTAGCTAACCACGCCAACAAGACGAGTCGACACCAACAATTTTGATTACATTTCATATCTAGGCACTGTGTATCATTACAAACAAAATTGCTCATCTCATTTTTCCAAGAAAATGACAAGAGGGTATTTTACAAAATCAGATATCTCCAATTTTGATCATATCTTCACAATCCTTTGAGATATTAAATGTATTATAATAGCAAAGTTTTAGGACTATGAAAGATAAAAAGAATTCTGTTTGAAATCTATTTTTATAAAACAAATAGTTTCAGGGCTATAAGCAGATATATATATATATTTTAACTGGAGGTCTTTGAAATAAATTGATTTACACACTATGGTTGACAGAGATGTTCCTCTTTTATAAATGTTTCTATAACAGTGTATATCATTTTACTTATGCTCTTTGGTAGAATGTGAGACTCTTTCCATTATGTTCTTGCAGCAATATTTATTATTTAGTTTCACATATCTAACGAGATTTAAGTATATGTTTCTGTTTCTAGAAAGTGAACAAAGTCTGTGCGGTGCACTGTACTATCTATTTTTTATCATAAAATGTTGTTGCACTTTATAGATTTAAGCCCTATAAACAAGAAATCGAATGTTAACAAAGTTGATTATTCATCCATTTACATACTCTGTAATGATTGAGGGTATTTCTTTTCTTCCATTCTCCTTCCGTTTTAGTTGTGGTGTCTTCATCGTACAGAATTAACCTTCCCGATGCTCCTGTACGCCACTCTGTAACATTTTCACTTCTTTTTAGAACAATAATTACAGTGATGAAATCATGGTAAAATTAATACTATTTCATTTTATATATTAACAAAATGAGTGAAAAAATATTTATACTATGGGATTGAACATACCCAAGTCAAGATCATCTTTTCGTGGACGTTGACTGTATGGTGTAGCTCTGTATATAGTATCCAAAGCCTTTTCTTTGACTTGAGAAATTGTATCACAATCCAGAACTTTGACTGGCACATTCTCAGTATTTGGATCCAACCCACTGACAAAAACAGCTTGCTGGGATATAGATACGTATACAGTCTAATAAAAGAAAAATAGTTATAAACGAGAGAACAAAATGGACACAAATACAAAACTATATTACATACATAATTATAAATTCAACTAGCTTAAATTTATATTATAAATACTTTTAAATTAGTAGAGCTTCTATGTAAAGCTTTTCTAAAAGTAGAATATCATTATTAAGTTAAGATATAAAAATTGTTTTATACAAACACACATGCATAAGTCCATACATCCACAAACAAAATGTGTGTGTGTGTATGTATATATATATACACACACACACACACACATACACATACACATACACATACATACATACATACATACATACATACATATGAACTTAAAGCATGGCCCCTTTTTATTCTATATTTGAAGTAGGCTTTGATTTCTGTCAAAATGAATAGGGTTATTAAATCAAGGACATAGCAACAATATAAAGTATTACTATAGCTAGGACCTATACTGCTTTTAAAAAATATGATATATTTTGTTATGTAAAAAAGGAATAAAGTGATTTCTTTGAAAGATAAGGCGAATATAATAAGTGATAAGTGATATTGAACATGGACTTTCACTAGAGGACCTCTGTCGAAAATATGATTTAAATCAACAATGAGTAATGCCGTATAAACAGGGACAACATTCTAATTGGCTACAAACAAGCTTCAAAGACATTGTGAACAGATGAAATGGTTCACTGTTTAGAGGTCTGCAGGAGTCTTTCTCAGCGGGCCTGTGCCGATGAGCAAAGCTGAGCAGCTTGCCAAATTGCTGGATGAGAATCAAAAGGTTTGTCTTCCTTCACCTCTTCAGCCACCCCTCTGAACAGGCAAACACCATTATAGTTGGGAAGGTAATTTGGAAAGGGAAGTTGGTCGATCAAGAATTTATGTCAGAATGACAGAAATATTATGCTTCTGATATACATCTGCCCAACTCATATTTTTGTTGAATACCTCCGCAACCTCAAGCTGGCTTTACTGCATCAATATTCCAGCCCATGGATCAAGGCATGATCCACAGCTTTAAGAACTATTACAAAACGAAAGTGATGCTTCATTAAACCCAAGCCTTTGAATTAAAATATACATACAAATATATTTATGTTATACATTTTTCTGCCAAGGCATGAACAAGTGTATCAACAGACACTATAGAGAACTGCTTCTGACTTAATTCATTAATAGAAGTAGAAATGAGGCAAGAACTATTTAATTGAAAATTCATATATAACAGAAAAAAGATAGTGATGAAACTTATGATACTTAAAACACACAACTCAAATAGGCTATACTAGTTTGAACAAACTGTGTCCTATCATATCAGATCTGAGCCTACTATCATAAAACTATCAATCATGATAATAATAAAATATCTACCATAGGTTTGAAGTCAATCGACTGGCGTATTAGTTTTTCTTCACTGAGTGAGTAGCGTGCCTCTGATGTGATGGCATCAACAGGACCCTTGTCAACTTGCTGTTTAACAGCACGGAACAGCATAAATAGTGGCTCGCCAGCACACTCTCGCAGGAACTTGAATAATAGGAATGTAAACCATGCAGACAACATTTTCTCTGCAACACTTTCTGTCCTGAAATGAAAAAAAAACCAGTGTATAACATTAACAATTTAATTGCAAGAAACTATTACAGATGTCATGTAAATACTTATAAAATTATGCTCCTTTTGAACCAGTGTGAACAAAATATGAATAAGTCAATAAATAACTATTTTATTTTAATTTTAATTTTCAAATCACTATAGTGGTATGGTTTGCTATGGTTAAATTTGGTCTCTTTCTCTCAGATAATCTTCGAATTCATGGTAAAGGATCACCTAACACATTTCTATTGTGCTTCTCATTAAGAAAGTAACAAGTCATTTTCTGCTTTTCCTTAATCCATCAGCATTGTCATTTTCAGATTTATCAATACCATTTCTTCTCCTCTAATTCATCACTTGCAAACTAGCTCTAAAATAATCAGTGTTGGTTTGTTTGTTATTAAATAGCTGGAGCCGAGGGGTAGACATGGGGGTGTTCACACACATAAACACTGCAAGTTATTTTTGTACATTAAGGTATATACAGTCTACTCTCGATTCTAAGACCGCGGGAATAGCGTCCCTCAATTTTTTTTAAGGAAATAGGTCGTAATATGGGTTTGTCACACTTATTTAGGTCATTGTGTTGTGATTAATTGTGAGCACTGTGTTACTAATAACTGGGGTGGGTCAGGTATAAAAATAGTCACCACCCCATCAGTGCCAGCCAATAGCACTTGACTCTGTCCACCCCCACCCACAAGCAAGACAATGTTTCCCTGCGCGCAACTGCCGCTACATCATGCACCAGGCTTGTTTTTACCATTGTTATTTCGATTCTCGATTTGGTTACATTTTTGGTTGGATTTTATGAATGATTTTTGATGACCGACGCTATTGTTTTTATTTGATAAGAACTTATTTCGACGAAATTAATGGAAATATGACCTTCTTGACGCTCGTGAAGAAGTACGAGATCATCTAGGAAGTGGATGAGAAGACGATTACAAAGATGGAGATTGCGCGATGGCATGGCATCCTGAAGTCGACACTTTTCACAATTCTCAAAATGAGAGAAGAAATTGTGAATGCAGTGCAGAAGGAAGGGCACAATGTAAAGGCCAAATATTTTAAAGGTGCAACACACGCGAATCTGGAGCAGGCTATGCTAGAGTGGTTCAGCCACTATAGAGCGCAAAATGTGCCTAAACGGACCCATGATGGAGAGGAAGGCCGATGAATTTGCCCTGAAGTTGGGTATATACTACATTCACGGTAGGAATTACTCTCTGAAAGGTCCTTTTTCCTACCAATATCCTGCTATATAATAGATTTCTGGTAGGAAAAAAGGCCTTTCAGAAAACAATTCCTACCGTGAACAGACTTTAGAAGACTTTGTTTGTTCAAGTGGTTGGCTAGAACGTTTCCAAATGCGACACAGAATATCCAGCCATAAGTCCGTAGGTGAAAGCGCATTGGTCGACCCAACACCGGTGAGGGAGTGGATGCCCTTGCTCCGAAGCATCCTTAGGTGCTATCAGCCTAAAGAAGTATACAATGCTGATGAGCTGGGGATGTTCTACAACCTCAACCAGATCACACTCTTGCTGTGCTGCAACATGGACGGCAGCGATAAGATTAAGCCCCTTGTGATCGGTAAGTTCAAGAAATCCCAGGGTTTCAAGGGCAACATCATGCCTTGTGACTATGATTTTAATAAGATGGTATGGATGACCTCGGCCGTGTTTATGAGGTGGCTTCAAGGTTTTGATTCGAAGATGGACTCCGCAAATAGGAAAGTCGTGCTCTTTGTCGACAATAGCCCCACATATCCTGCTCTCGACAAACTCAGGAACATCAAGTGTTCAGGGGCATGGAAGAAATCGTCGCCAGTTGGAGGGCCTTGAGACCGGCGGTAATCGCCAACTGCTTCTGACACGCCCACTTTGTCCTACCAGTCAACGAAGAGGCTGCTGTACACGCGCTTTCTGCTGCTGCTAGCGCTAAAGACCCAGATGACCTACCGCCAGTGGATGCCAATTCCCAGCCAGGCCCCTCCACAATACCGCAGCCTGGCCCATCAACAGCACCTTCGTCTGCCCCCCTGACTTTCACTCGGCCGTGCGATGAGGAAACATGGCAGAGATTAGCCCCAGAGTACACGTATGAGAAGTACATAGCAGCAGACGATGACATCACAGTTTGGGGCACCCCTCGACGACGCCGGTATAATCAGGGAGCAGCAGGAGTCCAGCAATGAAGAGGGGGAGGAAGAAATGGAAGAAGTGCCTGAAGACATCCCCTTGACGAAAGATGTTCTGAAAGCTGGGGATGTCTACTCAAGAGCACTCTTAAGAAGAAGCAGGCCTCCATAATGGACTTCAAGAAATAGGTAGGTTTTTTTTCACATGTTGTATAAAAAATGCAATTTTTGCATATAAAGGTCAGGGGTGTAACAAAATCGGTTAAAATTCCAATAACGACCCTTTTCCAGGGAACTGTGAAAGGTTGTAAAATCGAGAGTTGATGTTGATAAAATGAACATAAACAAAGCAATTTATAGATATGTTATTGAATAAATGATTTAAGCTTAAATATTTACAATAAAAAATTATGGATACACACACACCCACAAGCACACGCACTCTCACAAATACATACCTAATCACACAGTTTTCCTTACAAGTTAGGCAAGAAACTGTGCATACAGCTCAAAAATCAACAACTTTGTACTCAATACATTCTAAATAATTTTCTCTTCACCTCCCTAACCTTGCATACTCCCTTTGCTTCAACAATATCCTATCCATACACCAAGTCATGCATGATCTTACTCTTATACTCGTAAATGTTTCTCTTTTTCACACATTCATCTACATCATTTAGCCATGCTTTACATGGCCTACCCCTTCCTTTTGAGCCACACACACTGCCTTCATATATTTTCTTCATCACTCAATCCACATTCATTCTCTCAACATGCCCAAACCAACGTAACACGCTTCTTTCACAATGACCTATTGGTTTCCCTATCAAACCACACTCCTTTAGCACCCATTCATTACTGACTTTGTTCATTTGAGTTTTTCAACATAAATTTGTTAGCTATCTCATTCCAGCTACATTCACCTTTCTCTTATGTTTGTCCTGACAAACCCACGCTTCACATCCAGAAAACAATGTTTGCATTAACGCTTTTTTATATATTGACAGCTTTGCCTCTTCTTTGCAATAGTCCACATTCGTCCAACTACAGGTACTCTCAATTTCACCATCTATCCTTTCATTTTTGCAGAACATTCTGCCCATATACACAAAATAATTCCCTTGTTCTACTGTTTTCCAGTTATACTAAGCTGACAATCATTTCCTGATCCATCCTAATAAAAACCTACCATTTTATTTTTGGAGACATTTATACAAAGATCCCTTCTTTCTGTTGGCAAATTCAAACAATTTAATGTATTATGAAAGTCACTCATTTTCAGCGATAAATACGACATCATCTGCATATAACACCACTCTCACCTTCACATTGTACATTTGCACACCAACTGCGTCCTCACAAGCATCACTCACATACTTATCCATGAAAACATTAAACAACTATGGAAACATAACACAACAACCTTGTCTAACTTTTGACCAATATATTTTATTAAAATTCTCAAATAAATGAATCATGAAATAATTATTATTACTCTAGTCTAGACTGCCGATGACAGGAAGATCTGGATTTGAATCCTGGTCGGGTGTAATGAGGAGGCTTTACCACACACTCTCCAAGCAAATGCAGGTACATTTTCTCTAAATTAAACCTTCACCTCTAACTCATTAGCACAATTGGTACATATGAATATAGCCTGAACAAGTATTTAGATGCAAGGCTGAAAAATAAAAATCATACCAGTCCAACACAGTGAACACTTAACTGAATACTTATTTTCCTCTATCATAAATTTCTTTTTACAATCTTGCACTGATCCTGAATTCAGAAGACTAAACATGTCTATTAATTATTATTATTATTAGCATTGCGTCTTACTACCCGTTCGGGTTACACGCACTTACGCTAATATGTAATGGTAGGGTGATTGTGAAATGAAATGCAGCACTTTCAGTTTAACGTGGGATCCGAACCATGGTGGAGGCCTGTCATTCCTTACATTCACAAGTTGTAATTAATACAAGTCTTGTCAGAGGTGAAGGAAGGGTTTGGTACCATTTCACTACCAGTTCTTATTTATGCTCATGGTGGCTAACTACTTGTTATGGCTAGCTCACACAAGAGGAAGAATAAAGGAGGGACACTGATAACATATTAACTCAGGGCCTGCTCGGTTAGGGATGGATGGAAGGTTGGGTTGAGAAAGAAAGGTAGGAAAAAATAGGGATGAAAGAGAATGAAGAGGAGGAGAAATTATTTGCTTTAGTTGACAAGGGACTTTTGTTCATATTTATTAAAGACAGATTTATTCATGTGGTGTGAAAGTAGGCAAGGTAAAAATGATTCACAACTCAGTGTGGGAGGTCTAAGGTGCTAGCCCAAATTTAAGGCAGTAGAGAAATCAAGTTTAAGCCAAGTAGACTTGGGCTTGGAAAGAAAATTGATGAGGGGCGGAATCATTTTCTGTGACATAAAAGTGTTCTACCAATTTTCAAATATCATACTTGTTTTGGCTTGGCCTCGATTGACTAATACAATCTGATTTTGTGAGTATGCAGCTGTTTGGAACTTGTATTGTTACCCTTTTGAAAATCTTATGTTACCTATATAACTTAAAAACACGAAGAAGATAAAGACACACCTAGTTATTTCATCAGCAGTGAGTGTGTCGTCAACCCCGATTTGACTATGGGAGGTAGTAGCAGCGGATCGTTCGTCGGTGGAACTATATCCCGCGGATGGGTGGCCGGCCACGGTTGAGTAACCCGGGTGGGCTTTGCGGAGGTTCTCTTCCTTCTGTCGGCGGACTTGCTCCTTTTCCCCCGAACGGCTGGTGTATCCCTTGTTAGGGCCCATTGGAGGTAGGATACGGGGGGAGGAAGGGGCAGGTTCGGCGAGTTACCGCGGTGAACCGGATAGGCAGGGTGGTTCGGCGAGTTACCGCGGTGAACCGGATAGGAAGGGTGGTTCGGCGAGTTACCGCGGTGAACCGGATAGGAAGGGTGGTTCGGCGAGTTACCGCGGTGAACCGGATAGGCAGGGTGGTTCGGCGAGTTACCGCGGTGAACCGGATAGGAAGGATGGTTCGGCGAGTTACCGCGGTGAACCGGATAGGAAGGGTAGGGTGGTTCGGCGAGTGACCGCGGTGAACCGGATAGGACGGGTAGGGTGGTTATGGTGGGCCGCTGAACTACGAAGGAATACGCACAAACTGTTAACGATGGTTTATTCCTCGAAAGGTTGTGACTTAGCGCGGAGCCGGGCTCCCGGTGACTGATGCCAGCCAGTGCAATGTAAACAGAATAGATAGGTAGCGCCATTTGGAAGAATTTGTTGATGTCATGGCTTACGTCAGTCACGATACTACGTCACCCAGTACACAGCAGTTGGTAATATGTCGTGCGGGTCATGTGTTTTGGACGGTCCTTTCATTTATCATTATGATTATTTATTTGTGTTTTTCTGGTAGTGGGTTTTCGTGTATAGTTAGTTACTTTATTATGTTTACCACTCGAGTTTTTGTTTTAATATGCTAATATAAAATACAGCAGGGATGTTGTAGTTAATGATTCAATAGTATTAACTAGTAGTACTGAATATATGTATGAATGCTAACTATATGTAGTTGTATTGTTTTTATCAAGCTGTTTGTTATGTTATAATAGTTTATCTTGTATATAGTATAATATATAGGATACAAGTAATTTCTGAACAATCAGACTTTTAGGCGTTTTGTTAATGTATTTACGTAGGACTAACAGACTTTTAGGCTTTTTGATAATTCATTTGCGCACGTTCTTCAATTTTAATTACATGTGTTTTTAAATAGACATACAAAATGCCTATCGCTTTGCTGTTACATTCTATGTAAATAATCAACGAAATTGCAAGGGTATTAAATAATATAGATTTTTACTCCTTTCTTAAGGATCAAGAAATTTTCTCATACATGGGAGCTCAAATATAAAAGGAAAGACACAATTAATACAAATTTTGCTCGAATATGTTCCATTCATTATGCCGATAGTGACTTTGATATTTGTGGTGCTGAATTGAAAGTAAACTAAAATGTCAAGAACTTAAAACAAATCGAATTTTGTCAGTGTTAATACAATAGTTCCAACACGTATGTAATTTTGAACATATTTTAATAGTATTTAAGTGTAATTAATTCACTTTTTTCTCATTTATTGTTGTGTATTTTAGTATGTATTAATGTGTTTAATGATACCAAACGTGATATTATAATTTCTAACAATTCTTCTTTAGAAAGGACTTAATTTGTCTTTCATAAGCCTTTGTGAATGTTAAGCCATGTTCTCACTTGTCATTTTCAGGGATTCACTCAAGATTAATATAAAATGAACGTCAGAACACTCATTTCATCAGACTGAATTATTATTTCACGCTTTCATTAAAAGTTAAATGGAGTTATACTTTTATTCATTGTTAATTATTATCATTATTGAAAAATGAAAACAAAATGAACTGTGTGAACACGTGCAAGAATTAATTATTTTGTTTTTATTTGAATGTTAAGATTTATTTAGATATTTACAGACAATGTGCTGTTATAAGATTTCTCAAAAATTGTATTTAAGTGGCAAGACGAACAAACCGACCCATTTTTGGACTGTTACAGACAATTAGAATGTCTATGGAATATAAGGAGTGATTTGTATAAAATAAAACAGCACGGGATGCCATTTTAGTTAATTAAACAGTAGTTGATTATTTGTAACATGATCATTATGATAAATTACTCGTGTGAACAAATTCCTTTAATTTTTATTTTCATTTAAAATGAATCACTTGATATTATTCATTGAAAGAGACACGTAAGAACACGACTTTAAGCGCTGGATAGTGTACTGAGTGACGTCACATGCTCAGCCAATCAGCTGTCTCTCTCCAACTGGCGCTACCTTCTATTCTCTTTACATTGAGCCAGTGGTCTGTCCGCTCCTTTTATCCCCCCCAGAGAGGTGGTTCGGGAGCGCTCGGCTTGTCACCGAGCGGCCATTGAAGCAAGGGAGGGGAATGTTTACCCCGAGATTGTGAACATTGAAGGGGGAGAGAGGGGGAGAGCATGACCGACCGCTTTCCTGAATGCAAGAGCGTTACATGGATAAATAAGGAGCAGAGGGGTGGTAACAAGTGATTGGGTAAATTTTAGCGTTAGTGAAACATATAGTATAATAGTCTGGTGCCTAGCAAGCCTTTTGCCTTATGTTCTTTCACGCTTGCTGCTCAGTTATAAGGATGACGAAGATTTGGCTCATAACCTTTTCAATGATGTTTAGAATAGCCATCTATTAATTAGTTGAGCTTAGAACAGAAAGCTATGCTATATCAATCATTTAGTAATAAAATCAGTGGCATAGTTTTTCACTAACCCTTAGCTTCTAAATTATATAGAAAAAAATGTTAATAATCTCTTTTACACTGCCTCTGACAACACGAGATGAAAACAGGCTGCATTTATACTATATATCAATGGAATTTCTTTACACGTCTCACTATTCTCGCAACATTCACAGCTTGTGCAGGCCAGGCACTGCACTCAATTCCAGCAAGGGGGTGTGGGAGGCAAAATGCTTTGGGACCAGGGGTGGAAAAAACCTAAATAAGCTACTGGCTAGAAGTACACTTAGTTTCCTCTTAAAGGTTAAAAGCTTATGGTGCAAACTATAAGATAGGGTTTGTGTTGAAGCATTCTGGACACTCCAACCATCCAGTGTATGTCTTATCCCCCACCCCCGTATTCTTCCGATCCACCGCCTTTTCACCTGGTGCCAATGTGGCTAAATTTATTGTGTGTTGGCCCTCATCACACGGGCTAATGAAGCTTGCCTACTAGGTCTGACATCATTTCGAGGGTATCAGGAGTTCAGTGAAGGCTTCTCTTTAGACTGACTTGTGGGAGACCTCATACTTTAAGGAACAAAGAGTGAGAAGGGTTCTGGTCGTGTGGCAGTGATTGGTTCAACACCCTTGTGTTGTATGCACGAAATGGGTCGCTGTGTGGACTGTCCTTGAACTAGGCTAGAATCTCATTTACCAACCTTCAAGACACAAGAGCCGCTGCTAACAAGAAGATCTGTGCTTGAGGCACATAATTTGGCTGAGACCAGAAACAAACATTGTTACAATGATCCTGATTGAAATGCCCAATTTTCACTATGGAAACCTGACTTTTATGCGAGGTGATTGGTTCACCTCCTGGACCTTATTTTGTGAGGATTCAAGTACTTATACAGGGGCCTTACTACCAAAGAGTCACTCTCAGTGGCAGAACTAGACTGGAATCTTCACTCGTCATGTAAGCATTGGATTTATGGGCATATCCCTTTAATTTTTTGTCATCAGCTCTTGTTATGTTAACAGATAAACTGTGGTTGACTCTGCATCGTAATTGTGCTGCAGGTCTTTCTACTATATAATTATTTATTTTTTTAATGTCCAAAACTTATACTTAAAATATATTTGGAGCTTCTATCTGAAAATGGCTTTTAGGATTCACTTTCAAATAATGATTTATTACTGTCCACTAAGTGTTTTGAGCTTCTCCCTGTGGGTATGACCCTGTTTTGTCTTGGAGCCTGGTTGGTTTCTTTTGAACCCTTTTGGTTGACTTTACTTGCTTTAATTGAATGTCTTTATTCTAAATTTGTCAGTGACATTCTGTGGCTCCTTGTATGGGACAGTTGTTGCATACAATTCACTGATACGGCTTTTTATGTTTACTTGTTTAATAAATGTGTATATTTATCATTAAGTATATTTGATTCACTAATAATGTAATATGCTGGTATCCCATGTTCCCTTTGAACAATGTAGGCTTCTTGCGGTTAGCGTTGTTACTAGAGTGTTGTCAGTAAATGAAACACTTCTACCTTTCAGTATAAGCAAAGTGTACATATAAATAAAAAATAACTCAGTACTTTTCCCTTATTTTACTACTTATTATAATTAAAAGTATTAATGTTGTTTTCATAAAATGGCTTGTAGCCTGTGTTTTATAACAAATTGATGAATTATTGAATTATATACAAATTACAACATGCCATAAATTTACACTGCTATTTTGGTTGCAAATAGCTTTAAATAATTGTGCTATAAATTAATATGAGCCTGAGACATTCTGATAAATAAACCAAAGGTCTTGGATTACATTCCAATGTCGAGTTTATAATAATATATATGCACAGAAAAAAGTTAAGTGGGTGTTTAAATCTGTCAATAATTAAAAATAAGTTAAGTCGATTTAACACATTCCATATTGAAAGTTATCATAACATGTAATGTAGGGTGGCTTATCCTAAAGTAGACTCCCAATTATCCGCGGGCGGATTATCCACTTTGCGGATTAACCAACAGCAGAGATAAATTTTTGAAAAACGCTGCATTGATGGAAAATAAAGGGCTATCGATTGTTGTGCTCAGTAAATCCCCAGGGAAGAGATAATGGCTAGAGAGGCAAAAAGTGTATGCAAAAGGGACTGCACTATTGACTCATAACCTGATTAGTTATCTGGCACAGGAAGACGACATGAGCCTATCTGACAAGCTGATGTTACGGAAAATGCATAGCGGGATGAGGAAAAGGGAAGCAAATGCAACAAAGCAGAAGACTAACACAAACTTTGTAAGTGATGTGTCCATTTTGAATATACTGTACATTGATTTAAAGTGGGGCTTTTATTATCTGAGGACGTGAAATATAATGATGTGTTCATAAAAGCAACACAATAGGTGAGTACTAATTTGAATTGAATGTGCTACAATCTCTTGTTTTACATAATATTTGGATTAATCGCGGCACTCATCCCCTCAATTGCTGTGGATAATCCAGGAGTTAACTGTATTTGTATATATTGTAAATTGCAGTTTATTAAAACTTTGTAATTTTAAAAAAGCAATTAAACATAGTCCCTAATAATGAAAACTTTAATTTACAGTACATGCTGTTTACATACCTTCGAAGTAGTAGTTTAGGATGACTCTTGCTCTCCATAACTTTTTCAATGAGCTCAGCGAGCAATGTTTTCAAGATATCTGTGCAATATTCCATCTTGCTCTGTAGTGTTACCATAATGAGGGATGCAACATTCACTCTGAACAAAATTGAATATAGTTTAGTTTATTAAATTTATAATAAATACAATTTGTGATTTCTAAAAATGTATCTATATATGAAACTCATTTAACTTGTAGGAGTGTGATAACCCATAGATACTTCCCCATTGATAAGTTTACACCAGTTAAATAATACTTTTAACATCCAAAAATAAAGTCACTATTATTTTAGAAGACTTTGGGACCCCTTGTGCTAGAATGAGTACTAAGAATGCAAAAAATCAGAGCTTTCTTTCAGTTAATTTCTTTTCCTGCCTCAAATTTTCACTTGTATGCACAAACAAATACAATCATTAATATATTTATATATTAATATATTGTTCTAAAGTATATATATATATATATATATATATACTTTAGAACAATATTAGTTCATGCATCAAACCAAACTTATACGGAAAACTTTAACTTAGGAGTAGTTGTGCAGTCCTGAAAAGTATGTTTATAAAAACTAATGCCTTTCTAAATGTATCATTATTTCAAAGCATCTAGCTAGGTATACTAGAGAAGTAGGCCTACATTACACATTCTTAAATTAAGATCGAGAAAGACAACTTTTATTGGAAAAAATACATACCTGTCTCTCATTGAAAAGTATCTATTACTTTCTAGTGTCCGTATGAACAAAAGAAGAAAAGTCTTATTCATAATTAGTTGTCCAAATAAGCGAAGTCCTTTTTCTTTGCGAAGAAGCTCAGGACGTTCCCACTGAAGAACAGCATGGTCATCCATGTTTGGGAACAAAATCTTCATGGCATATGTACGATATTCCAGGAAAGGAATGCCTCCCAATGTTAGGTCACCAGTCAGGTCAGTCATTTCTGTTTGAAGCTCAGCAAAGGCTAGATAATGAAGACAAAATGTTTAGTCATAACATAACAAAAAGATTTCGGAAAATGAATCTAATCTTTTTTTTCTTTTAAGACACAAATAAATTAATAATGGGATCTATATGGACAGATATTTAATGTATTTATATGCCTAGCCATTTGTTTTGAAAGTGTCAATCAACTAGCTACTCTGTATAGTGTTTATAAGCTATAAAAGTTTCATCTTATGTCTTTGTGACTATTTATGTCCTTCACTACCCTTTTCCCTTTACACCACCCCCCCCCCC
>CABFOV010000185.1:23075-41970 GCA_902141375.1 Timema poppense | reverse complement strand
GTTTTTCTACTAACTTTAAATATATCACTCTGTTAGGATCCCCCTCCATCTTCAATGGTTTTCAAGTTTTTTTTCTGCTAGCTCCACTGATTTGCAATATTCCACAACTTTGTGTAGGGTAGTGTCCTCCCTAAGAAGGTGTTTTATTGACTCAGTTCACACCCAATATTATTTGCGCACACAGCAACTTATTCTTCTGGTCACCAAATTCACAAGGTGTGGCAAGAGCTCCGAGTTCTGCGTTAAAGTTCTCAAACGGTTCAGCGAGACATTGTTTCCTGTTAAAAAAAAATTGAACACAAGGATGGTTTAATTCTTCTTCGGAATACAGTGATATTTAAGAACAGACAATATACCATTCACTGTTTATTCTTCCGGTTTGATGGTAGTTACGGTTTTATAGAGTCGGACAGCATCTCGTCCTAAAAGGTCCTGGATATTTGCACACCTGCAGATTTTGTTTCAGTCTCTGTCGCCTCAAAATATTCTATAACTTTTTCTTGGAATTCATCAAAATTCTTCGCCAAATCTCCGGCAAGATTAAGCGACTTTGGTTTATTAAACTCCATTTTGATAACTGCTTCTTTAAAAGACGAGAAAGTTGTATCCACAAATTTGAATCACAGATAACTCACTGCAGATACTACCGACTGCACCATGTTTTATTATCGCATACAAATTAACTTTCAGACATAATCAGCAATCTCAAGACGTCTCATTTACATAAAGTACAAGCTATTAATGAATTACACATTAAGGTTATAAATAAATCCATGTTAGAACAAACACTAAAAGTATAGTACACCAAGCGAGGTCAATTGACCAACAAAATCACCACTCAGCTGAGTTAGGCGCTACTATACAACTTATTAAACAATCATCATCAACTGTTTCCAGCGTGTTGCCGGGTCAGTTTAGTAAAATGCCCCCATTCTTTCTCCTCTAATTGCTTCCGTTCTTCTCTAAATGCTTCCATTCTTCTCCTCTAACTTGCACACTTTCTATTATCTGTGCCTCTCATCTATTTTTTGGCATTTTTTGCTGTCTTTTTATTACACACTTCATTTCCATCTTTTCTTTGGCATCTTCTCCTTCTCCATCCTCATTACAAGCCCATCCATCTCAGTCTTGCTTTTTCTACTATCTTATGGTCTCCCTGTAAGCCCACTCTAACTAAATGCTATTATTTGTTATAATGCATTCATTATAATATTCTTATATAAGATTAAAAGTTAAATCAATAGGTTAGGTTCTAGTTTTTAAGTTTGTCCCATAATTATATTGAGCTTCACAGCCAATAAGCAGTAAAACAACTCACAAATAAATTCCAATCCAAAATGGGATTTATTTTTTTGAATCCTTGAAAATCCGAAAGATTATAGGTATGTGATGATTGAAAGGTTTCATACTTAGTATAGATAAAAAAAATTGCTAGAAGCTTTGCCCAAGGTGCAGGGCAGGACTATAATTTAAATTCATTTTTATCTATAGTTTCATATTTATATGTTTCCTAAAAATAAATTTAATAACGTTATTTTAGGTTTTTATAATTTTTATTTATATAGTAAATAGCTTCAGAGATCTAAACGATTATTCTTCTTTATTAAAATTAACATTTATATTTGAAACTATGGATCAACATAGTCATCAAATACTCTATTTATTGAAATGTAACAGAAAATTTTACTTTCGTCTGTTGATAGGATGTTGCCAAGACAAGCAAGGCTTTGTAGTAATTTTAGCTAAAAGTCAAATAAAAATGGGCAAGTCAACAACAACTACACTTACCCAATCTCAACGTCCAGGCTGTGTACGAACTAATAACAACACGTCTGGCCACATTATCGGCCCGCGAACAACTGTCAGGTCCGAGCCAAGAATCAAACCTCGCCCGCTAGAGACCGCCACCATGCTCATTGGCAGCCCAACGACCAGGAGAAGATAAGAGAGGCAAGAGTAGAAGAGGCCAGTAACAGCCAGACGTTTCCAGTGGCACCCCCCCCCCTTCCTTTGTGTTAAACTCTGTGATCCCCACCCCTATGATCCCATCTCTCCTGTTCTACGAGTTGTGTGCACCATATAAAAGACCGTCCATGAAAATAGACTGCACTCTTGGATTTGGCGTGGAAGTAATAAGACGAAGCCGAGGCTTCAAGGACTTATATAAAATGTAAGGAGAAATTCACTTTCGGCATAATATCTTTTAACTAATCAAAATTCTCTTTCGGCCATTCTTTTTTAATATAAATTAAGTCTTGTGAGTTGTGTTTCACAATTAAATAAGTAAATATTTACTTGGGAGAGTTCGTTAATAACATTATGTCATATTATTCAAAATTTAGTAATGTTATGCGTTTTACTTGATATTTATAAATATGGAATTAACTTTGGACTATTTAACGTGTGATTTGTATTTCACAATTAATTTAGTAAGGATTTATTTTGGAAGAATTCATTAATAATATTACATCATATTATTCGAAATTGGTAATGTTATGCGGTAGGCTTGGTATTTATATAATTGAATTAACGTTGAATTATTTAACTTATGGAGTACATTTCATATTTAAGTCGGTAATGTTTTATTGGGGAGAAATGATCTATAATATTATATATATAGTAATATTCAAGTTTAGTAATGCTATGCATTATTTTTTGTATTCATAGACATTGAATTAACTTTGTTTTGCGTAATATTTCTATGGTATTTAATTTTAAAAAATTTAAATTTGTATGAAATAATTTCCTTTTGGGAAATATTGATTTTTATAGTTGCGCATATTCAAGGTCATTTCTGTTATTGTATCTATATGGAGCAAATTTAAATTTCTTCTAAATATATGCATGTTATTAAAATTGGGCATACATTTCATAAACTTGCTATTTATGACTTGCAATCTTTTAATATCATATTTAAGCCATGTTATCCCTAGGTTTAAGAAAGTACACTATCCAGGAACCTTTTTTTTTTAGCTTTCAACTTTATCCTGTCCATATAATATTAATATATATCGTGAAGGAGGACCGTAGTTTTTCCGCATCTAGGATTGAGTTGCGTGCACTGGGGACGTATTATGTACCCAGCATTGTCAAAACAATAATTCACACTGCTCACTCCTATTTGTTTATTTACCTTTTTTTTAATAACATTAGATTATATTTTCTTTTCATGTATTTGAGCCCCTCTAAATTTAGAGCTAGGGTTATAGCTTGATGAGACTTTACTAGTAAATTGTTTCTTCCCATAAAGTATTTCAGTTTCCCTCTAGACCCAATGCATAAACATTTGCCCACTACCTTACTATGTTTGTTATTTTTCAAATGGCTGGTTGAAATTACAGTTTGTCAAGCTTAGCTTATCTTGGCAAAAACCTACAAGTCGCCACTGGTAAATATACATGTTAAAATAGGTTCTCCAATTCATACCACTACTTGTGGAAGCTCTTGAGGGTTCACATGTCCATCTTCATCAAGCGCAGGTGGTTGAGTGGTAGGTGGTCGGCATGTCAACTGTTGACGGGACAGTGATGTTACATTACAGAAACTGTTCCCTATTTGCACCACTACATCAGATTCTTGGCAAGCACGGTCCAAGTGCTGTCCCTGAAACCATTCATTCAACCAATTACCGTCTATTTTTTAACTCTTGATCAACTTACATCTAAAAACTAGAATATTAATTCAATAGTACATTTTCCTCCTTACTCGTATGAATCACTTACCATGTCATTACTATGTATAGATCACCTTCTGAAAGTATCATAATACATTTCCATTTTAATAAAAATTCAAGTAACAAACAAAAAAAGCGTTTTAAAATAAAAATTTGAATATGCTGATCACATTTCAATAAAATTTCCAATGAGCTATTTTTCCCAAAGTAAGAACTGTTGTACATAATCAAGCATGTATCATTTTTCCTCAAGATAGTATTTAGTTAAATCTATTTTCACTTACATTGATAGTCAAGTAATCACTCTTGTAGTATTTTACTTCTTCATCGAATTTATCATATATAGGATTTGGATAGAGCAAAAAGGGGTTATGATCCATTGACAAGTTTTGTACCCCTGTCACATTGTCCATCAAGAACCCATATTCTAGTTTCATAGGATTTTCTGCATCTGGCTCCTTATCAAATTCTATTGTTGGAGAAGAACAGGCCATGTTGGAGTTGCTGAGGACCACACAGGTCTGCAAATAACATACAAATAAATTAGAAGACATTATTGGTAAACATTATAAATAAAGAAACAATAAGAAGGCAATACTAATTAATATAATTTAGTTACTTAATAAGCAAAACTAGTTCACTATACACACACACACACACACACACACACACACAATCAGTGTATCCACTAGCTTGAAGCAAGTGAACAATTTATTTGGTAACATTCACAGAACTTAAAAAAAACATAAAACATTGTAGCGTCATATATAATAATCCTACACCTGAGATTTTTTTTTTTACTCGAAAGCCAGAAAGAATTTAACCATTTTTTAAAATTCTCCCATTAATTTAGCTTACATTTATTGTTGGTTTATTTATGCTTTTATTTTTATTATTTGGCGTCGGTGTGTGTGTGTGTGTGTGTGTGTGTGTATGAAAATTATAATTTTACAAAACTGATAAATAATTGTTTCAACCATAAGATGAATGTGAATAGTGGATTCTCAGCTATTAAAATAGTACACATTTTATTTTCAATAAAACACACAAAATAGTTCATGAATGGCACTAGTAATACTTTTTTTTAGTATGCCTAGAACATGATCTTGACTTTGGATGCACATGTTTGCCAAAATTCAGGCGCAAAGCAAAACCAGTCTTGAGACAAACACTAGAGCTAGACCAAGACCAATCACAAGATTTCTGTGCTATTTATTTAGCCCATGTGGCTAGAGTTGGAATAGTTTTTGCTTTGCCTGTATTGCTCTGCAATATCTGTATGGGAAACCCAATTAAATTTCAAAACCAGACTAAATCAATGCACATGTGCTCTGTAGTTGTATATTATGTGTAGATACACCCAAGCAGACACTGTTTCAACTAGGTATTGTTTGTAGGAAATTTGAAATTACTAGGTGTATGGAAAGCATGTTTATAGATGTTGTGGGTTCTGTATCGACACAAAGCTACAATTTTTACATATCTGCAACCATGTAAATTTATGCACCATTAAATTATATTATTATTAGCACCGCGTCTTACTACCCGTTCGGGTTATACGCTCTTACGCTAATGTGTAGTGGTAGGGTGATTGTGAGATGAAATGGAGGACCTACAGTTTAACGTGGAATCCGAACCACGGTGGAGGCCTGGCATTCCCCACATTCACAAGATGTCTTGTCAGAGGTGAAGGAAGGGTTTGGTAATCAGATAAATCTGTGCCGGGACCGAGGATTGAACCCCGGCCGCCAGCATAGAAGTCTGACACCTTACCCCTAGACCGCCAGGTCACCCGATGCACCACTAAAGAAAATGTTAACATCCAGTTTCAGTGAACGTGTTAATTAAGCTTTAAAATCTTGAATACACATACTAATACTCTACTCCTGAGTTAATAATAATAATAAAAATATTTTTATTATTATTAGCACCGCGGCTTACTACCCGTTCAGGTTATACGCACTTACGCTAATGTGTAATGGTAGGGTGATTGTGAGATGAAATGGAGGACCTAAAGTTTACCGTGGGATCCGAACCACAATGGAAGCCTGGCATTCCCCACATTCACAAGTTGTGATTAATACACGTCTTGTCAGAGGTGGAGGAAGGGTTTGGCAATCAGATAAATTTGTGCCTGGACCGAGGATTGAACTCCGGATCCCAGAACAGAAGTCCAACACCTTACCCCTAGACCACCAGGCCTCCCTAATCATGAGTTATTTAGGTTCCTATCCATGTCAAAAACTTATTTAGTTCTCTATTATCTCTTACACATGTGCTATAAACCTAATAATGACAATGTGAACACTTTTAAACCTTTTTTTAATAATCGGGTTAAAAGAAATACATTTATATAGTACATTTAACATAATGAGATTAGCAGCTTAATATAGCAGTAAAGGAATGAGGGTTGAGGAACTATTTTTCATTAACAAAGACGATTAAGAGTTAGTCAGAAAACCAAATTGATTGCACCCAGTTATGGTAAAACTCAGGCTTTCTAGATGAGATCCATTTAAACTATTCAGGTGACCAACACTGTATCAATAGGTTAGATACCTGCTTCGGTGGCCGCATGGTCTAAGGCATTACACTTGCAATAGACTAGACTGCCGACGGCAAGGAGATTAGGGTTCGAATATTGCTCAGGTGTAATGAGGGTGGTTTTTGCTTTAAAAAAATCCATTCTCCATCCATGCAAATGCGGGTACACTTCCTCTAAATTCAATCTTCATCCTTAACTCATTAGTGCAATTAGTACATATGCATATAAGTTGAAAAAAAACATACCAAAGAACCCGTATCCAGGTCCACATTGAAAAGTATTTATCTTTTAATTAGAAAATAAAAATCTTTAATATTAAATGAATTCTAGTACATACACTGCTAAATTGTTTGTCCTTGTAATAAACGTACATCCGAGGGTTCTGAATGTAAGCCAAGTTTTTGCCAGATACTGATATACGTATTCCACCTGCTGGAATTCCTTTTGGAATCTTCACCTACAAAATTATAAAACAATAAAACAAATTAATAATCACCGATCATCTCTAAGCATTACATAATGTGATTTTGCTTATTATAAATACGGGGATTTTTTTAACAGCAGAGTTTATCTAGTATAAATTAATTGAACGAAAAAATCCTATGAGGCTGAGTTTTTGAATGTGAGCTCCTCTCATCAAATGGAATAGATTGTTTAAAACAAATATCTGCTTAAAGCTTTGGATCCCACCCATATAAGAAAAATTAAATTTCAAATTGATAAAAAAAAATGCTTTAAACTAAACAGAAGGTGAAATGAAAAATGTAGTTAATAGACACACGGATTTGTGGTAAATTAAATTATTGAATGTTGCTAAATAGAACTGTATATTTCGGCATTAAAAGTCGATAAATAAAATGCTTTTATCGGCTAAAATGGTATAAAAATATCAACAGACTTAGACAGTATAAGTTTGGAAACATTACATCTAAATTTCTCAATCTTAAATTTCAAATATTTGCATTTGGTCACAATATGACTCATAAAAGCCAAATAAACATATATTTTACTTCTTAACCAATGTTTTTTTTCCATCATCCATTACTGATTCCTGGGTCGGTTTTTTTATTCAAGTTATATATTTTCCACTACTGGCTTGCTAGGCCTGTCGTTGCTTCATATGGCTTATAATATAACTTACAATTAGAAAAGGTACAACAACCAGTCACCAGCTGTTAATTCATCACTGTGAAAGGGTAAACCCACATTTAACTAATGATACATTTTTTGGCTATGCTGAGAATCGAACCCGGGACCCTTAGATCAGTGGTTGAGGATTTTTTTTAATAGGAACTTTGGTTGGCTATAAGAATATTAAGAAAAAAAATGTGATAGTCCAGTTGCTATTCTTTTTTTTCTGGCAATTTAAGACAAAAATAAAAAGAATGATGTCTGTTACTTAATAAACATATATTTAGTTTTTATATTGTTAATTTTCATCAAAAACAACCTAATTGACCATTATTCAAATATATTATTATTATTATTATTAGCACCGCGTCTTACTACCCGTTCGGGTTATACGCACTTACGCTAATGTGTAATGGTGGGGTGATTGTGAGATGAAATGAAAGACCTACAGTTTAACGTGGAATCCGAACCACGGTGGAGGCCTAGCATTCCCCATATTCACAAGATGTCTTGTCAGAGGTGAAGGAAGGGTTTGATAATCAGATAAATCTATGCCGGGACCGAGGATTGAACCCCGGCCGCCAGCATAGAAGTCTGACACCTTACCCCTAGACCACCAGGTCACCGATTATTCAAATATAAAATTCCAAGTATGCGATTTTGTGAAAAGATCCAATTTAGTTTATTATGTGCTTGTAAACTAAATTAAAAATTTTTACAGTAAACTTTAAAAATATTTTGGTGTTTCTAGTAATCAATAAAAAAAGTTTAGTATAACATTTAACTGAATGCCACCAAATATATGTTTGAAATTACAATTTGCCATTGTGTAAAATTGGCTGTTGATATTAAACAATTATTGTCAATTTCCCATGTATTACAAGGTAAGTTGATTAAAAATTATCAATCCAAATAAAATATTTATGTTTATAAAGTATATTTTAAATACATGTTTGTTAAGGACAAACATGTATACACAGGAATAAGTTTTCTGAAACCAATGCTCCACACTTACTTGTCCTGCTACACCAGATTCAGCAGATTCTATTGTTGGATCCTCGACATACTCAAAAAGGTCCTTGTCAAAGATGCGGTCACCTTTATCAAACTTCATACGTAGCTTTCCACTTCTCTGTCGATCTGAAGCACTGGTTTTACATTCAGCTTCTTCTGCACTTGTACTAAAGCACACAAAAGTATTATAAACAACCAAATTTATGATTAAATGTATATCTACATTAGTTTAAAGAATGCAGAACTGCACTATACTCAAATTAAGTTTGAAACACACATGACAATTTTTACAATATCATCTAAAAAATCTTTCATCTAACATGATAGATACCTGTATTTATTGTTAATGTATATATATAATATATATAATATTTTGTATGCAAATAAAACAAATATTTTACACAAATAGATCATACTATGTTTTAGAAGTACCTAGTTTATTTTAAATGTCCCAAACCAACCATTATTATTTAATAACTTTATCATACTCTAATATATATGCTCCTGTTTCCTCAAAACCCACTCAACAATTATCGTGCCAGGCAAAAAAGAGAACCAACAGACCAAAAATCAAGGATATTTCCTATTTAGTAAACTTAAAACTTAAAACTTATATTTATATTTACCTAATTTATAATTTATGACTTACCTTTTGTTTATAAATAAAACATTGCATTTAACTAACTTTTGATGTTTCTCGCCGCTTATTTCAACTAAGTTTTAAGTTTACTAAATAGGAAATATCCTTGATTTCTGGTCTGTTGGTTCCCTTTTTTGCATAGCACGATAATTGCTGAGTGGGTTTTGAGGAAACAGGAGCAAATATATTAGAGTATGATAAATTGGTCTTTTATTGTCCTATCGGCTTACTCTGCATTTATTATATTTTTTAAATACTTTTAATAATTGTATGCCTGCCTTTGTCCAGGAGGACCAAGGAAGAGCTTACACATTCAAACATTGTAATTATCAGTTGTAGTGATATTAAATTTGTGAGTAAGTTTGTTTATATATTCAACTTTATATCAAATAAATTCCATTTAATTTAAAAAAATACAAATCTGTGTTAGATAGTTAAGATGCATGTAATATTTAATTTCTAATTTTATTGTAATATTATGTTAGTGAAAGATAGTTATTGGATACCAATTCAAAATTTGAATTAGAACACTTAAGAAATGTGTGTTTATTTGATTTTTTTTTTAACTTCACGTCTTACTACAGGTTTAAGTTATAAGCAAGTGTGATAATTACGCTAAGATTAAGGATGAGGAAGGAAGAATTTTAGAGGTAATATACTCTCATTTGCATGGAATGAAGTGGAAAACCATTTTGGAAAAACCATTCTCAGTAAACCCGACTGAATTTGAACCTCAATCTCCCAATCATCAGAAGGCTGGTCTAACACAAGAGTGACCCCTTAGACCATTTTGTCACTGAAGCGCGGGTCAACGTGATTAAAAAAGTAAAAGTTCTATTCAAATATATTATCTCCAAAGTATATTTTTAACAATAACTTACCCAATTATCTCGCATGGAATGTCATCAATGAAAGCCTGGATACGGCTACCAGCATTCATATATTTCCCATTTATCTTTATTTTGGTGCCACCAGAACGTGGACCATACTTCGGGCTTATTGCATCTATTACTGGATCGACAAACTCATAATTATGTTTCGACTCTCCCCGAAAATCTTCAACTCTGACAATGACAGGTCCTCGTCTTGGCTCATTTGTTCCAGGTCCATCCACATAACACACAATCAATTTGGTCTTGGTGTAGAGATGTGCATAAGGTTCACATGGAATGCCTGCTACACTCACTCCTCCATAAATGTCATTAAATGTTTTCCCAAGATTAATACCTCTGATGGTAATGTTGGTGCCACCCTCCCAAGGACCTAGCTGAGGTTCAAAGGAAATGACCTCTGGATTAGGACATGTCTGGTTTCTATTGAGCCAAACACCAGTTCCCTGATCGCACTGATCTTTCACCTCACAGCGATCCGACACTTGACACCAACCACACCCATATTTTTCTGCTAGTGCCAAACACATTCCGCAATTGTCCGCCATGTCTCGGCATCGGTATATCACAACTGAAAATGCAAAACAGTAACATATTAACTAAAATTAAAACAAAAGATTTGATGTACATCAATATTAATAATGTATACTATTAAAACCTTCTAAATATTTAAGGGTATTTAAGAAAATAAAGTTTTATAGTTTATTTTAGGAGAACTTTGCATGTGATCCTGGTATTTATTACAAACTCAATACTACACTTGTTATATATATCTACCCATTTTATATTCCATTTCACTAAAAATAATTATCTTGAGATTTGCTTGAACATTCTCAAATAAATCGAATCAAAGGATTTTTCTCAATCCATAATCTCATAATGATTTGTAGAGACTTTTGTATCCAGAGCTAACTAGCAGAAAAATATAGCAATACATATTTTCCCAACCCTAAATTTGTATTAATCAGTTTTAAGTTGTTCAATTGTAAAGTGTCAAGTTTTGATCACTTACCATGAATATTGTCTGGGTTGTCCAGAGGTTTGGAGCCACCCCAAATTACAGCAAATGTGGCAGTTATGTTGGGGGCCCTGGATGTGTAGGTAAACTCCATTTGGTCACAATAAATTGTGTCACCAAGAAGTTGAGCGTTTACACTAGTCACACGCCCTTCAATATTAAATTGGCAAACAAAACGAGTCTGCACAATGAATTGCTGCAATACAGAAAACAAAATAAATATTATTATTATTATTATTATTATCATTAATCATTTTAAACTAATTATTTTAATAAAATAAGATGTATCTTTCTAAATGCAAAGTACATTTTGTCATACTCAACATTCTTTTTAAATTCCCTCAGTAGTAATTTTATTGGTTGTTTAGCAAGGGTGTGAAATGTGGTCTCTTACCTTACATGATGAAAAAAAAATTAGGGAGTTTGAAACAAGGTGCTTGAAGGAAGATATTTGGTCCAAAAATGAATGAGGCTACTGGGGAGGGGAAGATGCTTGGNAGACATAACTATGAGTCAAATAACATGTACTCATCTCAAGACATGGTTAGGATAATCAAGTCTTGTAGATTACGGTAGGCAGGACAAGCAGCGTTAATCTAAGAATCTAGAAGCATTTTCAGAGTAATGACTAGCAAACCCAATGGGAAGATCTAGACAGAGATTAGAGGATAACATTAGAATGGACCTGAAAGAGATGAGGTATAATGATGTGGACTAGATAAATCTCGCTCAATATGGGGATAGGTGGCATACTTTTGTAAGCGGGACAATGAACTTTGGGATTCATATGCCGTATAGTGAGTTAGTAAGGGGTAAATGAGGGAGTTTTATAAAGATAGAGCATTTTACTTATTTCTTTTTGTGTAAATTGTAGTCTAATAGCAATATTTTACCATTAGTAAATTTAAAAAATCAAGCATTAGCTAATTATATAATGTTGGTTGTTTAAAAAATTTACTTTTATTTTGTGAATCACCAGGTACAATGATAAAATAATATGCTGCTTTTGGCAATACTAAAATTTTATACAAAATAATCCCACGGCTGTGGGAATAAATATGCCAAACAATTTTTATAAACAGGTTATATATTGTTCTGTTAAATGTATTAAATAGATTCAAGTGTAACTTAATTTAGATTTGGATTTAATATCTCAATGGTGCTACAGGGTGAGAGCACTGATATGCGTTGGAGAAGTTTAGAAATCCTGAATTATTTATAAAGTTGTCTGATATTTTAAAATATTATTTTTACAAAAATGTAGGCGAAAGTTCTTACCAGTTAAAAAGTATAAATTTTTAGTTCAAGTTGTTTTATAAAAATCTGTAATAAATACTACATTAGATAAAACCCCATAAAATAATCACACATAAGCTTAAAATGTTCAGTTGTAACCTTTCAAAACTTTATTTGATAGAAAAAGGCTAGATCTAGGTTTATAACCTTTTACTTTAATCTAAGAAACTTTTTAAATGGTCATACCCCTTATGATAATTTTTGCTTAACTTATATAGAGTTGAAAATGATAATAAATATCAAACATATTATTCAATAATATAGTATTTCTAAACGTCTGCAACGTGTTTCAGTCCTCTAGCCTGTAGCTTTCTTAAGAATAAAATTTAGCTTAAAATTTACAACACAAATTTATAGATACTAAATTACATGTGCTCATATAAAGACAGCAAATTAAAAAAAAAAAGTTTTTTCTGTTTATTTTAAATTAGTGACCAGATTAAGCTGGGCCAAGAATATTCATTTTTGGTGGTATACATTTTACATTTAGATTATTGTACGCTACATTAAATTTAAACCACAAAATAAGGAATATGAATATTTGGGAAATGTACCAGCATTCATCTGGAAGGGGAATGGAAAGCACAACAACCCACAATAGTAGCCTTTACAATTCCCATGACCTCTTGAGTCAGATTAGAGTACATCAGTTAGCTCATTAATCTTTATAGTTTATTTAATCATTTTCAGAAAATAAAATTCTTTCCGACTTATTTTATGATCAACCTTTATTATCAAAGTAGATAATATGTTGTTAAGTGATTAGAAAATTCAAATATAATATGAGAAGTTTTGGTTCAATCTACATACATACCTAATAACGGTGTTTCCTTATGGGGTAGGCAAGAAACTCTCAAAACACAAGAACTCTACTTAATCTAGCCTCACTAACTTTCTACACCCTTCCATATCCTTGCATATTCCCTTCGCTTCAACAACATCCATACACAGTCATAAATGCTCTTTTATTCTTAAAACTCTTAATATTTCTGTTTCACATATTCGTCTACAACATTTAACCACGTCTTAAATGGCCTAGCCCTTTCTTTTGATCCACACACTCAACCTTTATATATTTTCTTTGTCGCTTGATCCACACTTACCCTCTCAACATACCCAAACCAACCTAAAACACTTCTTTCATATTGACCTATTGGATTTTGTTTAGAATCTTTACCTATTTTGATACTACGTCATTCTTTGAAATAGTCCACATACATCTAACTACTTTTAGAGATGCATTCATCCGTCTGTCAATTTCACCATCTAACCTTTGGTTCAATCTACAAGTAATATTCACCCCAATTATGTGAACTTTCACTCTGATGGTTTTCTTAATCCCAGAAGACACCAAAATCTCTGTTGATCCTCCAGTTGTGGCATTGAGAGTGGGGCAAAATGTTGGTCCACTTCTATAACTTGGTCCCATTCGCTACAAAATAAACAGAATATAACACGTATGTTAATATTTTATTTCAAATTACTTAATCCTATACATAAAAAATATAAAGATGCATTAAAACATTTTTCTTTTTCAGAACTGCAGCCAGTGCACATCACAAAGCTGGCCTTGTTGGGGGTGAAAGTAAGCAGGTAAGATAGGAAGGTAGGGTGGTAGGGGCAATAATTTTACTTGCAAATAAACTTTTAAAAAGGCATAAGAAGGAAAATAACAAACATGTAAGCATTGTGGCCTACCTGACTTAAAATAAAAATTCTAGCTCCTTGATTTTTTTTAAAGTGTCTAGGTTAAGATTTCATATAAATAAGAATGTCAAAGTAGGCAAAGTGAGTGTAAAGGAAGTACATGGTCAAATTCCACCAGCCCCTCCTCCCAATGGTAAAAATGTAAGGGCATCACTTTACTTACAAAAGGATCTCATCTTATTTATTTTATTATGAACATATTTTTAAAAGTCTACAAAGTATAACTGATATACAGGGGATAAAATAAAACTATGAATACATAGTAAAATGATTAGAATAAGAGAATACATAATAAATTACCAGTAAAGTGGGGTAAAGAACATAAAAATATTCAAGAAAACGCATTGCAAATTTTTCATTCTAAAAATATGTAACCACACAAAAACTCAATGTTGACCTTTACAAGATTTATAAACTCTCACATATAAACCTGAACTTCACACATACAAACATTAGTAACATATTTTGTTTTTATTTCCATGCTAGAGATACTCACACTGACACCTGTGACAAGAATATCATTCCGGCAGTTTTCAGCTGTGTCATGAGTACAGCGATGGCCATCCACACACCAATCACAAGGGAATGAGGAAGAGACGCATTGGGTGCAAGAACTGTATGTGTTACAGTCAAAAAAGGTGAAGTTAGTTGCTACAAAGTCCGGACCCGAGGTCATCCGCACAGACAGTTTGGCGGTAAAGTGATCTGCAATCAAGGAAGGTTACAAGTTTGTTGAGCATCTTTTCAATATGTAATTCATTAAACATTTTCTATGATAAGGACCAAGATTTAAATAAAAGGTTCCTTTTCAATTCCATACAGATTAGAACCAAGTTAATATATGTAGTCTAACTCATTTAACATTTATGTATTCATAAAAACTCGCCTCAGTGGCCGTAGGGTCTAAGGCGACACTTGAAATAGACTTGATAGCCAATGATGATGAGATTTTGGTTTAATCTTGGTCGGGTATATTGAGGGTGGTTTTTCTAAAATGGTTTCTCATTTTCTCTCCAAGCAAATGTGGTTATACTTCCTCCACATTCAACCTTCCTCATCCCTACCCCATTAGCCTAATAGTAAGTATGTGCCCAACCCCCAGACCGCATGGCCCCAATTAAAGGTGCAACACCTTACCGCAACGTAACTCTTCCATGGGTCATATTGATGGCTTACAGAGTCCAGTTGTCTGTTGAGAAACTAAAACTTAAATGTCGACCAGATGTAAGGATAACCAAGGAAAGTCTCAAATAATCAACTAGTGATCATTCAATGGTTTTCAATCCTTTTCATTCGATTACCTTTGTTTTGTATATACCCGCCTCGGTGGCGTAGTTGGCTAACGCGCTTGTCGTGTTGAGCTCGACCGCTGAGGACGGGGAGATCGAGGTTCGAATTTCGGTCGGGTTAACTGGGGGTGGTTTTTCCTAAATGGTTTTCCACTCTCCCTCCACGCAAATGCGGGTTCACTTCCTCTAATTAAACCTCCCCAATTCCTAATCCTTTAGAGTAATTAGTACTTAAAGCGTATAACCCGAACGGGTAGTAAGACGCGGTGCTAATTATTATTATTATTGTTTTGTATAATTTTTTAGGTCTAGCTCTATTGTGCACTTTAAATATGCTAGTGTAAATATGTTAGGATTTTATATGCATTTGTAAAAAAGGCTATGTTCTGTTTTATAGTGAGGCCCTAGAACCTAATATGACCTATGAGGAGGGCCCTACTGTGAATGAAAGCCATAGCTTGGGGGATGAATGATTATGTATTTTTTATATTTCTATTCAATCTATTATGATTGAGATACGCTCATTTTTGTATTTATAATCATTCTTCCCCAAAGCTTCACCTTGTATATTTAATTGTACATCGTCGCTTTCTTCCAAACTGATACTAGTTTTGTTATTCAGCTTTTGTAAATTCTAATATTTCCAATCCTACTAATAAAAGTTAAGTTATAATTATGTTGTGCTGCCAGAATAGAATGAAAAATATTGGGTTTGAGCGTACATTATTCTAAAATTTTATACAAGACATTTAGAATAATGTAAAGTAGTTTTTATCATTAAGACTAGCAAACTTCTATGAATTAAATAAAAATACCAGAGTTCAACCCAGATGAATGCATAGGAAGTAGATTTCCACAATAATGGTTTTCCTCATCCTTTGTCCTTTGATTGATAAACTAAGTTGTGAGTAGCTCTAATGAGAAGGTGCATTATACTAAATCAATGATAAATAAACTACCCATATTGATGGTCACATGGTCTAATGCATCACTCTCATATTAGACTGGATTGTTGGTGCTGAGAAGATCAGAGTTAAAATCCCGTGTAGTGAAGGTATTTTTCCTAAATGTTTTCACACCCTCCCTTCACACAAATTCTGGTACTTTTTCTAAAATTCTACCTTCCTCATCCCTGTTCCATTAATGTAATTAATCTGTGCAGGAACTCTATGAAAAACAAAAATTTAAATAATCTACTAAAACTATGAAGTGAATAGAAAATCAATTAAAACAAGGCTCGTCATATCAACTGGATTGCATTGACAAGACACAAGTTTGAGGTTTGACTCTAAGATGGGTGCAGTAGAGATAGTTTCTTATTTCTTTTATACATTAATGTGGGTGCATTTCTTCTATACTACCATTTCAATCCCTATTCATTAAAATATGTTATTAATACATCTGTGTTGACCATACTAGTAAGAAAATAAAAAACAAAGAATTCCAATGCAATGTTTTTAACTATAAAAGGCAAATAAACATTATTTCTACCACAAGCAAGATACCATTATTAAAATAACAACAAGCTTTCTTTGTTTCAACCATGACAAGCTTTAGATAACAGTGTTATGATATAAATATATTTCTTTCAAATAAGGCTGTGCTAAGCTTCGAAATTTTGCATTCAAATCTGAATATTGCCACGATTCATTTGGATTTGAAATTACATATCTTAATATTTATTATTTAGTCATTGTTAAACAGATCTTAATATTTGAAATATTCAAATTTTATTCAAAATTTTAAATACAAATTGGTCTTAAATTTGAATCATATGGAATTTCGTCCAAAATTCAAATCTAAAATTCAATTTTTATATAATTTAACGTTAGAGCATAAATTGATTATTTTACTTGGCCAGAGAAGCATGCAAATATTGTAATATTAATATCTATTTTTTATAAAATATTATTTTAATGACCTTTTATATTGCACTCAATTTATAATATTTTATTTGGATTAGTAACATTTTTATCATAAAATATCCGATTCACACAAGAATTCAAATAAAAAAATAATAATAAAAAAGGAAAATTAAATAAATTTATCGATCTCTAAAAGCCATTATAGTGTTGTAAAGAGATTTTTTTAATAGCACAGCACATTTTTACATCCAATACTTTTTCCAGCCTTTGGCCTGAGTAAGTTTTTTATTCAAGTCATATATTTTCCACCATCGGCTTGCTAGGCCTTTTGTAGCTTCATATGCATTAATAATTTATCCTAAGACTAGGACAGGCACAGCATCCAGTCCCTACCCATTAATTCATCACTGTGAAAGTGTAAACCCACATTTCACCAATGATACATTGTTCGACCATGCAGGTAATTAAACCCGGGACCCCTAGCTTATTAGAAAAACATTGAACTGAATAAGCTAAGGTGTCAGATTCTTGAATAGCACATAAATTTTACGAAATGTATTCATATATTAGTTTGGATCTCAGCAAGAGATTTCTAGCAGGGGCGAGGGAATTAGTGATACAGAGCTCATTAAAATCGAGGTCTAAGTCACTAGTATCTCAGTTGTATGTGCTTCAATGTGATCAATACCATATATACAATGTACAAAGTTTAACATATATTTTGTAGCTTTAAGTGAATTCCTACACAAGTTATGGTGGTTGTGATAGGAAATTGCTTCAAAACACACTCGTCTCAAATGTTCAAAAGAGATTTTTTCTTAAATAATGAGTGAAGAATGAGCCCAAGCACAGAATTATCCTGAACAGTCCAGTGGTAGAACAGGGAGGCTACAAACCTATTATTATAATTTTTATTTTTTTACTTTTACAGCATTTAAAAAAATTCCAGGCCTGGCCTTTCTTACAGTTTTTCTTGATGGATGGGAATTTTTTTATTTATTACAATGATAACCATATTTTCGAAAAATCCTAAGCTACCAAACATCAAGAGTCTTTAAATTTTTGTTTTTCTAGTATTTAATCAGGTATTATTTGTGTCCCTGTGTAAATGTGTTATGAAACAAACCCTGTTCAACCATTTCATTTTAGAATAATCTATCAATCTTATTTTTAATGTTTAGCTGCAGAGCAGAATCAGTCAAATATTTGAATTCGCTGACTTTTACTTATTTGCAATCAAATTCCCTAACATCTCTCTGTTTACTCTGACATCCAAGAATTCCTTACTTTTCCAGGTTTCTCCTTGTCTGTAGCCACCACATAGAACAGTAGAGCGCTTAAGCCAAACATCCAGGGTTCAGTCTTCGTGTCCACAGGATATTTTTCACCCAATTTTAAAATAAAATAAATAAATGTTTTAGGAAGGGTACTCACGTTGTCCTGGTGGTATAGAGGGAAGTTGGTCTGTACGAGGAGTCGTGCAGTTCACTCCATATGACTTCCGGGTGGCGTTGGTAATGAGTGTCTTGTCCAGGGCTGTGAAGGCGCAGAGAAATTGGCCAGACAAGGTCGGCAGATTGTCAATTACAAGGTCCAGCTGTAAACAAACAGTTCTTGCTTGGTTTTGCTACCCTTGAGTAGTTAAACTGCACCTGATCTTTAACCTACTATCAGCTCTAGCCGGCAAGCTAGGGTAGTGAGTCGGCTCTAGCCGACCAGCTAGGGCAATGAGTCGGCTCTAGCCGACCAGCTAGGGTAATGAGTCGGCTCTAGCCGACCAGCTAGGGTAATGAGTCGGCTCTAGCCGACCAGCTAGGGTAATGAGTC
>CABFOV010000185.1:0-18777 GCA_902141375.1 Timema poppense | reverse complement strand
AATGAGTCAGCTCTAACCAACAAGCTAGGGTAATGAGTCAGCTCTAGCCAACCAGCTAGGGCAATGAGTCAGCTCTAACCAACAAGCTAGGGTAATGAGTCAGCTCTAGCCAACAAGCTAGGGTAATGAGTCAGCTGTAGCCAACCAGCTAGGGCAATGAGTCAGCTCTAACCAACAAGCTAGGGTAGTGTGTCAGATCCAGTCAACCAGCTAGCCAGACCTATCAATACCAATAAAATAACACTATGAAAAAATAAAATTTTGACCATATGTTTAGTTTTTTTAAAAAAGGGCATTTTAGAAAAGAAAAAAATTATAAAAATATTTTCATGTATTCATACAAGTGATGAGATCTGCAGCTGTCACTTCTGTAAGACAATATTAACACCTAACAAATAATATTAATAATATGTTAAAAATACTATCACTGTTGACAGTGAATAAATAAGCTTGTTATCTAAACCATAATCCTACAATTTAAGTAGCCTATAGTTACATGGTTTCTGGATAGATTCTCATATAAGACATAATAAATTATTATTATCATTATTATTATTATTATTATTATTTATTATTATTATTATTATTATTATTATTATTATTATTATTATTATTAGCACCGCGTCTTACTGCCCGTTCGGGTTATACGCACGATAGACAAAACTAATCCTCGCATTTTTCAGCGAGTGGTAAATTAACTGTCTTGGATCTGGGTGTTGTGTTTGTTCAAGAAGTTTAGTTAGGATATGTGTAAATAAAGCGAGAATGTTTCCAGAACTGATAAAGGTTGGTGGGAAGTTTTTTTTTCAATACTTCCGTTGAAGTTAGGAAATGTTTGCGGAAACTTCTAGCTCTAGTGAAGACCTAAAAAAATGTGTATAACTTTTCGAAAAAAGTAAAGAAAACCCAAGTTTTCTCCGAAACCTTTTAAGTGAATAAAACAATCACCTAGGAATACAATTCCAAAATACACAGTGTTAAGGCAGACACACTTACAGTACACATTCGGCTAAGTTTGGTGTCAACACTGTAGCTTTATCAATTATACCCGAACCTGATTCAGTGGCCGCATGGTCTAAGGTGCTACGATAGCAATATACTAGACTGCTAAAGACGGGGAGGATTGGGGTTCGATCCCAATCGGATGTAATGGGGGTGGTTTTTTTCCTAAATCTTTCCAATTTCCCTCCCCAAAAATGCGGGTACACTTCCCCTACTTAAACCTTCATCATCCCCAACACATCAGTGTCATTAGTGCATAGGTATATAACCCGAATGGGTAGTAAGACGTGGTGCTAAAAAAGTTCCAATCTCAGTCGGATGCACCGAGGGTGGTTTTACACTCTCCTTCCACGCAAATGCGGGTACAATTCCTCTTAATATAACCTTCCTCATACCTAAAACCGTCAGCGTAATTAGTACATAAGCGTATAACCCAAACAACTAGCAAGTAAAAAGGCGTGCTAAAAAAAAGGTAAATCACAAAACCGTTAAGGCATTGTGGAATATGAATACAGTAATTACTGGATGGCGAACTGGAAGGACGCACTATGTGTGATAACTGGCGTATTACAGTTGAGCCACGAGTTCCTTTTTGGAAATTGTAAACCAGGCGCACTTCTCATCCCCGGCTGTTGTGATGCTCCATTTAGAATGGTTGTAAATATTTCCTCAAGCTGAGCGAAAAACGGCAAATGATGGATAGTTAGACATAACAAAATGTTAAGCTAATCCAATCAAGCTTAGCCTAACCTAACCTAACCTAACCGAACCCAATCTAAACAAGCGCGAAAATATTAATGGGGCCGAATTTATATCTACCCGCTTGCCTATTATCTGTTATAATCCTCCTGGTCAGTGATATTGGTTCAATAATTAAGCTATGAACCTTTGGGACAAGAGGTCTGTGGCCCATTTGTTATATGTATGCCAGTGATATCCCCTCAATACGTGGCACACGTAAAAAAATGAAAAGATATTCGAAGAGAAAAGCTTTTGGTTCAAATACAAAATAAATATAGAGTAATTAAAGTTTTTAAAACATTGTAACATCTGTTAAAATGATGGATACTCTCTATACCTAGGTTAGGGTTTGGTTCATGACTTCATGAAAGTATATTCAGTACTATTTTGAACTGTAAGTTTGTAGTTCCAGCAGTGGTGAAGTTCTATCAGTGAAGTGCCCAGAGAATTAATTTAAGGGTGGAAGAGAGTCATTAATGTATCAAGGTTATTATCTCTGTAACCCGCTTCGGTGGCCAGTTGGTCTAACGCGCTACTTTCGTGCTAGACTAGACTGCCGAAGATTGGCACATTGGGGTTCGATCACGGTTGGGTGCGCTGGGGGTGGTCTGTCCTAAATGGTTTTCCACTCTCCCTCCACGCTAATCTGGGTGCATTTCCTCTCAATTAGTCCTTCCCATTCCCTAACCATTAGTGTAAATAGGTAAATATAACATATGCGTACAACCCGAACGGGTACTAAGACGTGGTGCTTATATATAATCTATGTACATTTTTTTTCAATTGGGGATCTTAGTATGTTTAGTTGCAAACTTATTTAGTAATTTGCGAACTAAAGCCTTAAGTTCAGTCTTTTGCGAACTACAGTTTGTAGCAGGGGCGAGGAAACCAGGCCCCACCAATTTTTTTTCCTTTTAAATCTATAAAGTATTTTAGAAAAAAACATGAACAAAAGTGGAACACCATTCTCTACACGCAGTGAATTAATAGATTCGTTATACAGTATAAGTCAAAATTATTTTCATTCTTTGCCCTAAAAATGTCACGCGAGGATTGTACCAAGTACCAACGTCCGTGATTGAATATAGACGCTAAGCAGGGCCAGCTCTGACAGGCCCTCTCACAGAAGCCACACCCAGTGTGCGCTGTCTCTCGAGGTCAATCCCCCTACCATTCCTGTGCCAGCTTTACCCTAACTTATGGGGCCAGCCTGAGTGGGCCCGCTATATAATAAAAGTGGTCTATAGTTTGTGTTTTACTATGTTCTAAGACCCAAGAAGTATGATGATGTGTGAAAATGATTAATTAAAATGAATACATTAAATTATTTATTAAAAGCATAGTTTTATTAATTAAAACTGCAAGAAAAAACTGGAAATTAAAAGGTTAGGAGCACATCAGCCTAATGAATTTACATTTATGCAGCTGGATAGCAAGATAAAAATATCTTTTTCTAATGCTTTGTTTGGTGAACAATTGTGGTTAACTGTGAGTGAAGAAAAACTGAGCTTATTGTGTGTTTATTATTGATTATTTGGTGGTGAGGAGTTGTGGACAACGGTAGTCTGCAAGGATCTTAAATATTTAAGTAAAATGATTTCTTTTAAACATGAGGAATAAGGAATTAATTTTGAAAATGCATTTTGGTTTAAATCATTTGAAATAGTAAATATTGCATCAAAGATTCTCTGGTAAAAATTTCAGTCCAAAAACACAATGAACAGGTGTACAAAAATTGGCATATGTTAGGAAGATTAATGTAATTTTTAAAATACTGTGGTACTCATTAACTGTCATTAAGAGAGAGATGCACTCAACTTTTACAAGTAAATCATCACTTGGTAAGTTTAACTCAAAACCTGTATGGTTTTATTCTTTATGTTTGTAGATTTGTTTAGTGATTTTATAATTCTAGTAATTTTTAAAAATTAGGAAGACAAATGAATTTAATTTAATATGTTAAAACGTGGGGAGAAAATAACATCATCGGTAAGCTTTGATTTGGCCACACCAAAAATAAAGATCACGCTCCGCCACTGATTTGTAGATCAGTCGTTTGCTTAATACAGCTTGTAGTTCACTCGTTTGGGAACTAAAATTTATGTAGTTCAGTCGTCTGAAAGCTACAGCTTTTAGCTCAGTATACAGCTTGAGGTTCAGTCGTTTGCAAACTAAAGTTTGTAGTCCGGTCGTTTTGCCAACTAAAGTTTGTAGTCCGGTCGTTTGCCAACTAAAGTTTGTAGTCCGGTCGTTTGCCAACTAAAGTTTGTAGTCCAGTCGTTTGTGAACTTAAGTTTGTAGTCCAGTCGTTTGCAAACTCAAACTTTTTAATCAGTCGTTTGCGAAATACATGACTGCCCATAAAGTGATATTATATAATTTTATTTAGTGGTGGTAGGGCCGTGTGTGTGTGTTGGGGGGTTGTAATTAGCAATAAAACTAGTTCTAAATGTTTGACGCTCAAAGCCAAATAAGGGTCTGGAGACCCGATCCCAGCAAATGTTTGAAACTGTAATGCCCCTGAAGCTATTTGGAGTGGTCCCCCCCCAAAAAGTTTTGAAATTCGGACGCCCCTAAAAGCTACTAAACCGGTGGCCGTGTGGTATAATGCACTTTCTCGCAGTGGATTTGACGGCCGATGACGGGGAGATCGAGGTTCGAATCTCGATCGGGTGAGGGTTTATTTTCTAAAATGGTTTTCCACTCTCCCTCCACGCAAATGTAGGTTCACTTCCACCTAATATAACCTTCCTAATCCCTAAAGCCATTAACATATTTACTACATAAGCGTATAACCCAAACAAATATAAAACTATTTAAGTGGTGTTCCATTGATACATTTTGAAAATTAATTGCCTCTCTAAACAAATTATGAAGTTTAATGGAAGGCCATATTCGAAAATATCAATGGGAAGTAAGGTAAATAAATCTACAGAGGGTTCAAATTTATTTTAAAAAAGGGGCTCGACCTACTTAGTTATTGGGACAATGGTACTTATTACTTGTAGCTGTGGGGAAGAAGGAGATGTCAAACAAAGAACTCCCTTTCAACCCACACATGCCTGACACAGTAACTCATAAAAAAAAAGTTAGTCCTTTTTTGTCAATTTATTTTTGTGATGGAGATCGGCAAAAGAATAACGATTTATTACTGATGAGTCACTTCGTAGTTTGAAATGAAGAACTAGTTCGGCTAGTTCAGTTGGAATAATCAGTCAACTTGAACTATTCCTTCTCGAACTAAACAGCTCTACAGCCACTCAAGCGTCAGGAAACTGCACTATTTGGGCAAAGATCGGCCAAAGAATAACGATTTCTTACTGATGCGTCACTTCGTAGCTCGAAATGGCGAACTAGTTCGGCTAGTTCAGTTGGAAGAATCGGTCAACTTAACTATTTATTCTCGAACTAAACAGCTAGCGTCAGGAAACTGCACTATTTGGACAAAGGACGTGTGTTGGAACGATCACCCAGATAATATTTCACAGCCCCCCCCCCTCCTCCCTAACTCCTGTGGGGGAGGGGGGGTGTTAGTAACCACGGTTCAAGGTTCACTTGAACTATTAACCACTCGTCCATGGGGACAGAAGAGTTTAAAATAGAATTCAAATCGATAGGGGCAAAAAAAAGTTTGTTTCCAACTTTTCGAACATTTGTAGCAATTCGTGCAAGCATAAAATAATGTGAATGAAAAAGTTTAGTGCTCGGTCTTCTCTTAAGAGAGAAGCCTAATATTGTAAAGGAGAATTTTCAGAGGAAAGTTCTTTTAATAAATAAACACAAACTGCTTTGAGGTGAATAATGATAATATTAATTTTTAGCACCGCGTCTTAGTATCCGTTCGGGTTATATGCCATGTACTAATTATGCTAATGGTCTTAGGGACTAGGAAGATTATATTATGTAAAGTGTACCAGTATTTGCATGGAAGAAGAGTGGAAAACCAATTTGGAAAAACCACCCTCAGTACTCCCGACTCAGATTCGAACCTCGATCTCCCCGTTATCGGCAGTCTAGTCTACTGCGAGAGTAGAGCGTTAGACCACGCGGCCACCGAAGCGGGTGATAGATAACATTAGTTTTTTTATAATTTATAAGTGTGATTTTATAGGCATTGATAATATCCATCAGAAGTGAAAGCTGCAGAAAACATTACTTGATGTATGAATAGATTAAAGTACAGGGTGTCCACCAATCATGAAATTACATTTTGATCGTGAATGTAATGAATATGTCATGAAATCAGTTTTCAGGTCTTGAACTTTTGTAAGCCAAGTTCATTATGCAGGTAAAAACAGATAATTGTTTTAATAGAGCCTACTTTGTTCAAAATTATCTCAAATTTACAATCCCCCCCTCCTGTGAATGAGTTCAAAAATGAGAAACTCTTACAAATAAGAACTAATGAAATTTTGAATGAACATTTTAGTCTGAAGGGTAAATTAGTAATCCATTTTTTAACCCCTTTTTGCTTAAGAATATTTATGTATATGTCTTGAAATAGTTCTAAAATATGGTTTACATAATTCAGTAGACACCATGCAGTAGGGGAGAGTCGTGTAGTAACGGACACTTAAGGTTTTTAAATTTAATTTATAATTTTATTAAATGAAAATGAGACAAATGACATGTAAATATTAAGATTACATGTGTATTTATATACCTGCTGTATTAAAATAGCTTATAGAAAATATTCTTCTTTCTAGAGTCATTTAAAAAAATAGGCTTAGTTCAGTTTAAAAAAGTACTGTCGGGTAGTACCGGACATATTACAATATTATAATTTTTTAATCAAATTTGGACACCAAACTTCTCTTATTGTCTTAAGATGCTTTTTCACAAGAGTCACATTTATAAAGAGAGGGATTTAATTCAGTATTGGCACAATTCTTGTGCGCCCACCCTTGGCAAAAGTCACACTTTATCCAATCCTCGTCAAAATTTTCTCCGCAGATTATGCAGTCGGTTTTATCTTCAACTTCTTCGCTCATAAGTTGTGCCGAAGTTTTGTTAACTTTTCTGTTATTTTGATGTAGTTTTATATATATTTTTTTATCGTGACTTCCAACTTAGTTTTTGATTTTCCCATTTTCGTGAATTGTTTTCTTCTAACTGAGCTTTATAAGGACTTGATGTTAGTATTTCGCTCTTAGCACCACGTATTCTTCTAACATTTAATCTGCGTTCTGCAGCGACAGGCACTGGTGACACTTGTGTGATTATGGTGTGGAAAAACCCAGTTGAAGGAGTTGATGACTGTGGAGTCTTTGATGTTGAAGTTTGTGCGGTTGAAGTTGACTGTTGTGAAGTCATGGAAGTAAATAACTCTGGAAATGGAGGTTGTGGAGATACAGAAGTTGAGGCTCTTGGAGATTCAAATGTTGATTGTAAATTTTCGTGTCCATAATTTGATGTGAGTGGAGTCTTAGAGCTATTGAAAAATGATCCAGGAAATCTACAATCATATCCCCTATGTCTTCATAGACAGAGTCGGGAATATCTAGTCCTTACGATGGCAAATAGTCCAAATCTGTGAATATGTTTGGATTATATGGATATATATATCTGTACATTCAAACCCTTTTTTTTAATCTATATCCATTTGGCAAATTTTGGTAAAAGCATAGCTTACTAATCCAACTACATCACAATTTGTTTTCCGGTCAGGAACTATTTTTACTTCATTTCCTAATTTTAACTTCGCTACTCTGTCTCCTGAGGAACTTTTAGGAACAGCGTATGTATTTGCCGCCTGTCTCACTGTCATAGCGTTACTTAAAACCTTCTCTACAGCTATTTTCATGTTCTCTTCTTGCCACTTCCCACTTAAGCCTACTTTTTCCTTTTTCTTTAATTTAGGCATAGTGTAAAATTCCAGAATAGGTTACCTGAAAGAAAAAGTTCTATGAAGACAAAACAAATACATATATATATATATAATTTAGTGTTAGTTATATATATATATATATATAATTTAGTGTTAGTTATATAGGTATATATATACCTAATCTGAGTAATCTTATCTAACCTTAAATTGAGTGTTTTATTTGAGCTTTATTTGTTGTTAATGTTGATAAAAAATTTGTGGCATCCCCCAGTTTGTCCGGTACTGGACGAAAACAACTTGTCCGATACTAGCCGATCTGTATGGCAATAAAATAATGATAGTCATTACAATAATATTTTCTTTGTTGAGCAAATCAATATTATAACTTATTCATGAGTTTACCCTTTACCTTATATCCAATAAACAAACTAATTGTAATTACCGTATGAGAATGAGGAGTCTTGAAAATGTAGTTGGAACAAAGAAACAAAGCATATAAACTATACAAACCCTCGTGGGAACCTTACGGCTCAAGGGCGCGCCTTCAACTAACGGCTGTCTTTGGCTGCAATTAAGAGGAGTAATATTATACCTGAAAGAGTTCTCTAGCTAACTGTAGTTTATTGAAACATGATCTGTCCGATACTAGCCGCTGTCCGGTACTATACGACTCTCCCCTAGATCTAGTAGCTTTTCTAGCTGTCAGATATGGTTCTTCCTATGAAAGTTGGACTGTAGATTCATATTTGATGTCAATCATAAAACGGACAGGGCTTTAGGTTCATTACTCGATCATCATTGATAGGTAGCGAGCGGGGTGGGTTTTGGTGGGAGGGGGCGTGGAGGTTTTTTTTGAATCTGGCATATAATCGAGTTTGTCATCAAATATTCCACAAAAACAAAGCAATGTAAAATGCACTTAATGCAATATTAAAAACAATATAGTTCGGCCTTTTATTTAAAAAAAAAGCTATTTGAGAATAAAAAAAACTTAATGTAATCAATCATCTCTAATGATATAGTCAGTGCATTACTTAAAAAATAAAGCTCTTATTAATCTAGTTTTATAGCGTTATATTAGTAAGTTATTAGCTGTTATTGTTAAGGGGTTGATTTGAATTTTCAAGTCTCATTGTTACTTTGATACACGTCTTACTACCCATACAGGATATCCACATATTTACACTAATGGGGTAGTGATTAGGGAGGTAGAATAGTACCGTGCTCCACGTCTTACTACCTGTCGGGGATATCCACATATTTACACTAATGGGATATGGATAATGAAAATCGACTTTAGAGAAAGCGTGTCCGAATTTTCGAGGCAAGAGATGGGGAAACCATCGAATAAAACCCACTTCATTACACCCGTCCGGAATTTGATACTATAAACTTCTCGTCTACTGCTAATCTGATGCTTTTGTCCCCTTTTCCACCGGCGCAGATAATAACAATAATTTTGAGTGTTTTGTACCTAATTGGTCATCTATTGACTGATAAAATAGTCTCGTGTTTAGAAAATACACGATCAGTTCGTTGGTATTATTATTTAAAAATTTAGTGTGGGAAACCTCTCCCTACTAGCCTCTGTTTTCTGCTTTATTTGAACCAACGTCACTCAAAACAGAGCCATCCAGAATATAAACGAGTCTTCCACTAACTTAATTTGTGGTTTTCGGAGAAAAACAAAGTCCAAATTTTGTATTCTAATTAATGTCAGGAAACGCAAACCTTAAATTGAATTACTCTCCTCATTTAATTTCGTATTCCTGTCGAAAATTTGATTAGTGTTAAAGAAAACCTAGAAGCTACGCGCAGTTTGCGAGTAATCGATAGTGGGATAGCGTGGCATCGCAAGATGAGGTCAACAATAGCGTGTCGTGACTAGCCAGGGGTGTAAAAATAGCGTGTCGTAGCTAGTCAGGGGTGTACCAATAGCGTGTCGTGACTAGTCAGGGGTGTACCAATAGCGTGTCGTGACTAGTCAGGGGTGTAACAATAGCTCCTAGTGACTAGACAGGAGCGCAACAATAGTTTCTAGTGAATAGCCAGGGGTGTAACAATAGCTTGTAGGGACTAGTCAGGGGTGTTACAATATCTTGTAGTGACTAGTCAGGGGTGTAACAATAGCTTGTAGTGACTAGTCAGGGGTGTAACAATAGCTTGTAGTGACTAGTCAGGGGTGTAACAATAGCTTGTAGTGACTAGTCAGGGGTGTAACAATAGCTTGTAGTGACTAGTCAGGGGTGTAACAATAGCTTGTAGTGACTAGTTAGGGGTATAACAATAGCTTGTAATGACTAGTCAGGGGTGTAACAATCGCTTGTAGTGACTAGTCCGGGGTGTAACAATCGCTTGTAGTGACTAGTCAGGGGTGTAACAATAGCTTGTAGTGACTAGTCAGGGGTGTAACAATAGCTTGTAATGACTAGTCAGGGGTGTAACAATAGCTTGTAGTGACTAGTCAGGGGTGTAACAATAGCTTGTAGTGACTAGTAAGGGGTGTAACAATAGCTTGTAGTGACTAGTCAGGGGTGTAACAATAGCTTGTAGTGACTAGTCAGGGGTGTAACAATATCTTGTAGTGACTAGTCAGGGGTGTAACAATATCTTGTAGTGACTAGTAAGGGGTGTAACAATAGCTTGTTGTGGCTAGCCGATTAACAATAGCTTGTAGTGACTAGTCAGGGGTGTAACAATATCTTGTAGTGACTAGTAAGGGGTGTAACAATAGCTTGTAGTGGCTAGCCGAGGGTGTAACGATAGCGTGCGTTAATAATTCACTGAGCCAATAAAAATTAACGAAATTATAAATATATATTTTGGCGTAACAAAAGATCACTTAGGCTCGACATAATAAGACGCCAACCCCGATTGGCTCCATTATTACCAGTACCCAAACAACTGGTAGGTCATATCATCAAAGTGAACTTTCACCCTAGTTACAGCATTTTACTGACCGTACGTGCGGTGGTTCTCTGTAGCTGATTGGGGGTGACTGCTGTGATGGTCGTACAGCGGCCACTCTTGTACGAGATCCAGTACAGGGGGTCTTTGGCTGCATCACTGCAGTCGCTGCGTAGACTACACCTGCAACAAGCGAGTCAGAGTAACATTCACAACCTGCTTCTAAAAACAAAAAACTAGATTTGCAGCCAATAAATTGGAAATTATCGTTAACCCCAAGTTATTTTAGCAGCCAAATTACTTATTACACTTTGGTATTTTTTGTAAGCATTTATTTAGATGTCAATTTAATATTTTCCGCCTCTTAAGACCAGCGTATTATTGAATTGATAGTATATTTCAACAGTGTCACATTTTAGTTCATTATCATTAATCATAATCAGAGCCCGAATTTTGATGGGTTGCTGTATTTTTGTTGGTCCATCACAGGCAATGCTCATATGTAAGCCCTAAATAAAATTTCGTTGAGCACCTGGTTGTAGAAATGTAAATTTTATAAGTCATTGCTGCCCTGGTGGTCTAGGAGTGAAGTGTCAAACCTGTACTGGGGGTCCGGGGTTCAATCCTCGGTCCCGGTACAGATTTATCTGATTACCAAACCCTTCCTACACCTCTGACAAGATCGTGTATTAATCACAACTTGTGAATGTGGGGAATGCCAGGCCTCCACCGTGGTTCGGATCCCACGTTAAATTGTAGGTCCTCTTATTTCATCTCACAATCACCCTACCATTACAGATTAGCGTAAGGGCGTATAACCCGAACGGGTAGTAAGACGCGGTGCTAATAATAATACAAGTCATTTTTTGTCATTTTGGAATTTGACGTGACATTTCCTTAGTTTGCGTCATTTATAGTCACTTTAGAAACATTTTAAGCAAGGATGTCTAACCCAATACTTCGATACCCTCGATTCTTTCTGGAATCTAAATAATTGATATTTGATCTTAATAATACGGTTCCCGATACTTCCGTTTCCTTTTTCTTAATGAAACTACTGACAACTAAGAAAAACGGAAAAATTCAAAATTAGTAATCGATTATTTCTATACCAGTTTATTTGCTGTTAATTTCTATATATATTTTGGTTCAATTCACGACCCTTTTAGGTGAAAAGACTTGTGTTTTTAGTTTGTTTTTTGTTATGTTACTAAGTTTGTTTTTGCTATGCTGTGAGGTTAAATAAATGTGTTTATATATGAGTTTGGAAAAAATATTGATATAGGAAATGTGTTTATTATTTTACTTATTTAGCACCACGTCTTACTACCCGTTCGGGTTATAGGGCTAAGTACTAATTACGTTAATGGATTAGGAATTGGGAAGGTTGAATTTAGAGGAGGTGAACCCACATTTGCGTGAAGGGAGAGTGGAAAACCGTTTAGGAAAACCACCCCCAGTTCACACGACCGAGATTCGAGCCTCGATCTCCCCCTCCTCGGTAGTTTAGTTCATCACGACTAGCGCGTTAGCCAACTACGCCACCGAGGCGGGTTATATGAAATGTTCAAGAATCAAAATCGGGAAAAAAGAGGTATCGTGACATCTATAATTTTATAGTATACAGCTGAAAATGTATATTTTTAAATACTAACAATATTTTATAAATCCATACTTTTATTTAACCCACAGTTGTGTAAATAATAAGATAATGTAGACGATGAGCTTTGTATTCTCTTTGCTTATTTGGTTGTAAAATTGACTGTAACTAAATTGAAGAGGGTTACGATGGAAAGCAGACATTAATTTTGTTAAGTCAAAATTTTATTTAGCGGAAAGAAAGATTTTTCATGGCCAATATGTATTTTAGTTTACATTTGTAAAGTACGTGTTTGATTTGGTCGTGTGCATTTATTACGACTCTATGTTCATATTTTTTGGTTATGTTTTGAAAATAAGTTTTTTAAAAATAATTTTTAGGTCATTTTATTTTCATTAGGATGATTTTTAAGTAATAAAAATTCGGAACCTGATCATAATAGTATGAAATGTTGTTTGGGAACGAGGTGGCCAGACTTTCCTTAGTCGTCCCACCTGTATTGATTAAATTTATTTACTACTGCAGTTTGATTTATCCCTTACAAACAGTCGGATCACAAGACATTTTTCACCGATCTAAACGAAGGCTCAACTAATAGGGACACTATATCAGCAAATATGTTTTATTCTATTGTAAAAAGTCAAGAATAAAAAAAACTATTCCCAAAGGTATTACACCAAGACATATATTTATTCATTAACTAGATAGCAGGACGAACCCGTTTATAAAGATGACACATTTGCATCCGCTCCGTCCATAATCGAAGCCGGGATCCCCTAGACGCGTTGTCAAACCCCTCTAAGTACATAGCCACGCGGACAGGCGTCAAAGTGTAGTGCAGACTAATCCCATCAGACTGAGCTGAGCCAGCGTTATTCTCGTTGAGCCATGGGGGGCAGACATTCAGTTAATAGATCAAGCTTCCTCTAGCGCCTTGATTAGAGTACAATGGAGAAATTGGGATGTTTCATTGCAAGCAAGATACCCCGGGAGGAATGTTTAAGTCTTATATTGTTCGTCGGTCAGTGCACGATGTAAAGGATCAAGCTCACGAGTGCAACAAACTAAGTTATAAGGAGAGTACCGAAACATACACAAGGTGGAACAATGGCCAGCTCTTGAAGATTACCGAGATAGACACAAGTTGAGGACAATGGCCAGCTCTTGAAGATTCCCGAGATAAACACAAGCTGGGGACAATGGCCAGCTCTTGAAGATTACCGAAATAAACACAAGCTGGTGACGTTGGCCAGCTCTTGGAGATTACCGAGATAAACACAAGCTGGGAACAATGGCCAGCTCTTGAAGATTACCGAAATAAACACAAGCTGGTGACATTGGCCAGCTCTTGAAGATTACTGAGATAAACACAAGCTGGGGACAATGGCCAGGCCTTGGAGCTACTGAGACAAACACAAGCTTGACAAAGCCTTAGTTAGAGGGTTGGGAAAGGGGGTGGGGGTGGGTTGTTAGGTATTTCAACACCCTCACCACCAAAGTTGAAAAAAACCCCAGCCCTATTTATGGTTCAGTCAAAAAACAACAGTGTTCAATAGTCAAGCAACAAAGTTGGGTAGACCAAGACAAAATAATGACAAAGGAAATATGAAGTTATGAAATATTAGTGAATGTGGGGAGAACTTTGAAAGTGGGTAGGAATTAGCAAAGGCATTCAACATGAAACTATTCAAATTGTATTTCCAATAAAACAGATCGCAAATGAGTCATCAAGAAAATAAGAACCAGAAGGTGGAAATAAGTTAAGTAGAGGGTGGGAAGGAGGAGGGTCAAGCTATCAACCCCCAAATGGTTGCAGTTTGCGAAAACATAAACAGCGACAGTAGTTTGAGAACAGTCTAACTGGAGATAGGCGCGTGGTGTTTATTTTTTTTATCACCAGGACTTACTGCCCATTAGGGCTATACGCTTATGTACTAATTAAACTAATGGGTTAGGAATGAGGAATAATGAATTTAGAGGAAGTGTACCCACATTGCGTGGAGGGAAAGTGGAATACCATTTAGGAAAACCCACCTTCAGTACACTTGAAAAGGATAAAACCACGATCTCCCCGTCATCAGCAGTCTAAGTCTATTGCGAGAGTAGCACCTTAGACCATGCGACCATAGAAGTGGGTGTTATACATGTTGCCCTGTGTGAAAGCTTTTATTTTGTGAGTTTCATGTGTAATCTAGATTAGTATTAGTTTTTGTGTAGGTTAAACTGGTTTACTTATCCTGGATAAATGTTTTCTAAGTTAACTCATGAATTCCAGTAAACGAACTAACACAATCTCTTTTAAGTCCGACCCTTAGGATAAGTGTATGCTGCATCCTCGCTGCTGGCACATCGCCAAGCTATCAATCATGGATGTGTGGTGATGAGGAACCAAAACTAGTAATCTCTATGGGTGCATTTATCCTGCATCAGTGCTGCTCGCCTCGCTATAGCGATGATAACAAATCAGTTTGTTTTCCGAGCCTCGACCATTGCCGGGCATCTCGAAACTTGAGCTCTGATTGGTTCCTTCACACCTTTTCTGGTTCAATAAGATTAAAAATATAAAGAAATGACGGTTGTGACATATTTTTAAGTGCCTGAAAAGCCTCTATGGACAGTTCTTGAGCTCTTTATAGAACTCGTGAAAGTAACCTTGGCGCTCTCGATTCAAAGGGTGCACTCCATACTTTATACTCTTTCTCCTTGTCATAAACTAAACTTGTGTCAAAATGAATCGTCATCACTGTCATCAGATGATTGAGACAGCATCGTTCCTTAACACGAAACACGACTCACAACTAACCTCTCATTCCAGAATCTTACAGCAATATGAACAGATGGAGGGGAATTGTTCCATAGCAAGAATCTTAGCTACATGCCAGCAGCGAGGTGCCTGGCGAGCGTACGTGTGCCAGCAGCGAGGATGCAGCATAAACGTACACTTAGGATCAGTCGGTAGCGTGTATACGGTAAGAAGGTACGGTACTTCATTTGAGGACAAAAATCACATTTTTGAATTTTTCATTTATATTACAGTTTGAAATCTGTATAATAAGAATATGCAGTTAAACAAACTTTTGAAGCAACGTTTCAATCCTAATTTGCATTTTATATAGGGGCGCTGATGGCAGCCACTCCCCTTTTGTAAACATTTGGATAATCTACCATAACTTCAATACCACTGGGCACAGATTTCTGAACTAAGCCTTGTTTTGAAAGGGAGTTTCCAAGCTTTATGTTGGTACCTCTGTCAATGCCCACTTATTCTATTCTCTCTGGTACTTAACAGCTGTTTAAGGCTTCCTTCCTGGTTGTTTACACAGCTTGCTTCTTTCATAATTTTTGATGGTGTAATAATAGATAGTGAACATGAGTAGGCCAAAATCTTTTGGTAAAAGAAAGTTTACAAACAATCAATTTACTAGAAACCGTGCAGAAAATGTCGGAAGTGCTAATACAACAATTAGTAATTAAGCCACGTGCAATGTTGAGGTTAGAACGTGTGCTGCTCAGGATTACAGTGATCTTCAAACACCTCCTAGTTCTTTAAAAAGAACATTATCATGTTCCAAATAATTATTGGAAGCAGTCTGTGAATAAGAACAAAATAATACTTTTAAGGATGCAACATTGATATATGGTTTTTGGCAAAACTCTTTATCTATTGTGGAAAACATTACTAAACGTAAGGGGCTTGTATCATCTTTAGTAATTGCATGTTCAGAATGTGGTAGCGAAAACAGTTTTGATTCTTCCAAGACAACTTCCAGTGGTCATGAAGTGAACATCAGGTTTGTTTATGCATATAGGCAAAGGTCATGCAGCAGGAAATAATTCGTGTTTAATCATGAATCTTCCAAAGCCACCAACAAAATTCAATAAAATTAGTAAATGCTTATTAGAGTGTACTAAAAGTGTGGCAAATGACAGTACGAAAGAGGCTGCTAAAAAAGCAAATCAACTAAATAATGGAGATTCTGATATGGCTATTGCGCTGGATGGAACGTGGCACAAAGTGTCAAGGTAAATAATCAGTGTATACAATTTATCGCGGTTTTTCTCGGTTTTACATTTTTAAAGCATTTTTTTCAAAAACTATTCATCCAAAAAGAGTGAAACTTTTTGTGTGCATTAAACAGTTATAGAAGACTAAAAATAATAAGGGATTTTGCTGTGACATTGCTACTATTTTTTTTAAATAATGTATATTAAGTTTTAGCCAAAAAAATCGTGAAAATTTAAAAAAATTATATCTTAATACCTGTTAAGATTCATCAATTAATAATATTTATTAATGAAGAAAAGGGTTGTAAAAACATTCCCTGAAAATCTCATTTAGATATCTGTAAAAGTTTTTTTAATAATATGCACCCAAACTTCATGACATTTACATTGGCGAGATAGAAAGTACCTTCTCACCTTAAAAGAGTCCCGGGTTCAATTCTAGGCGTGGCCGAAACATTTATCACTGGTAAAATGTGGGTGTCCGCTTTCACAGTGATAAACTAACGGTTGGGGGGCTGGATGTTGTGTCTGTTCTAAATTTAAGTTAGTTTGCTAATGTGCTGATAAAATCAGTCGGTTAATAAAATGCACGTTTTAAATACCTCAAATAAATATATAAAAAATAATCTTGTCTACTTTCGTTTTTTAGTAGGAAGAGCCTTGTAGAAAATACAAACATATTTTTACTATTTCATTAGTGTTATTTATAGGCATTGATATCTAACAAATATAACTGGTGCAGATAGCACAATATAAACACACTTATGAAACCGGTTTTGTAACTGTAACAAATGTGTCTTCTTCTCTGAATAATAATAGAGATGATAATAATAATCATCATCATCAGCACCACGTCTTACTACCCATTTGGGTTATACGCTTAAGTACTAATTAAACTAATGAGTTACAAAATGGAAAGGTGGAATATAGAGGAAGTGAACCCACGTGGAAAACAATTTAGAAAAAACCAACCCAGTTTTCCCAAGCGAGATTCGAACCACGATTTCCCCGTCCTCGGTAGTCTAGCTCAAACACGAAACTAGCGCGTTAGCTAACTAGGCCACCGAGGCGGGTGTCTTCCTCTCTGAATCAGTCTGTCGTCACAAAATCTGGACCACTAAAGTTGAATACCCTTTGACCAATGATCACGTGACCTATGTAGTCAATAATTCTCTAGCATAAGCCCTCAGGGCACAAACAGTTTCAACCGCCTCCCACCTCTCATCGGTCACACTTTTCAAAACCACTCTCTCATAGATTTAAGCGTCAAAAGTCTTCAAAACATTATTTAGTCAAGTTGGAAATATATTTATTTGAAAAGTGTATACAATTTTGGAATATGTGGGCAGGGGTGACTAACTTTTCTATAAACACAAATTTAAAAATCTTTAACTTTATTAGAGAAAGAAGAAATTATTATCTCTAGATTTATCCATGTTGGGTCAATGGCAATGGAACCTTATTTGTGTAGAGGGATTAGCCGAAAAGGAGGTTTGAGGAGCTTGCCCTCCTTTCCCTAAGCCTAAACCGTTCCGGGGGTCCTCCCCCTGCAAACGTTTGGCAATTTGTTGCCCTATTGAAAAGGACCTCATCTGGAGTTATTTTTTGTACATTATACTCTTATAGAATCTATTTAGAGTGATCCTCCCTAAAGATTTAAAAAAAATATTGATGCCTCTAGAAAATATTTAGAACGTTCCTCGCCTGATATATATATATATATTTTTTAATTCGATGCCTTTAGAAGCTGTTTGAGGTTTGTTTTTTAAACTTATCTTATTCGAAAACATAAGAGGGGAATGAAATACTGTAAATCTAGAGGGAAGGGGCCGGGGGGAAATTTATTCCAGGCAGTAACCCCCCCATCCCCCCCCCCCAATACAGAAGTGCTTAATGTAAGGTTTTGGACCTGGGCGTGAGAAGGCGCTAGCTGGGGACACTNCCCCCCCCCCCAATACAGAAGTGCTTAATGTAAGGTTTTGGACCTGGGCGTGAGAAGGCGCTAGCTGGGGACACTGGCATGCCGGGATTTGTGCCGTGCTTTACGCCTGAACACGCCAAGTTTTGTGCCGTGCTTTACGTCTGAACACGCCAAGTTTTGTGCAGTGCTTTGCACCTGAACACGCCAAGTTTTGTGCAGTGCTTTACGCCTGAACACGCCAAGTTTTGTGCCGTGCTTTAAGCCTGAACACGCCAAGTTTTGTTCCGTGCTTTAAGCCTGAACACGCTAAGTTATGGTCCAAGCTATATACATCAATATGCAACCTATGTGATGCGATATACACTAGGGAGAGGACCTTACAAACTCTGTCGTCCTCTTTACCTTTCAAATACTTATGAGCTCAGCTCTTAACTTCGTTCACCATTTTGTAAGTTCTATGGGAAATAATGATAATGTTGATGTTTTCAGTATTTAAACAGCTGTATGGCTCGTTAAAATGCCATTTAGGAAAGTAAAGAGTACAAAGTCTATATATTATTCAGTCCGGTTCAATAAACAAATAACCAGGCCAGTGGTAGGAAACTTTTACAAAGCGGGCAGACAGCTTTGAATCGACCGGCCGGTAATCGTTTAAATTTAAAACTAGGGACTACGACGGTTGCTTTGGAAACGAGAACCCTTCCAACACGTGCCACTAGTGGTGTAGTGAGAACATGAGAACCCTTCCAACATGTGCCACTAGTGGTGTAGTGA
>CABFOV010000184.1:238253-264194 GCA_902141375.1 Timema poppense | reverse complement strand
CTTCGCTAACAGTGTAAAATTTTCCCGGTTCCGTGAAGGTGCGTCCGGTGATTTTGTGTCGTTCTTCCACGCAGCCCCAGTCAACAAGCAAACGGGGTAGGTCTTGTCCATTTATGGTTGTTTAGTGTCTTTCATAACCCATCCGATGCTACATCTATGTCAAGATGACGTGTCAAGATGATGACGGTTGTTAACAAGAAAATCATGATGCTAGCACGTGTTCGCATCGTGGAATTATGCTTTTAATATGAAGATTCCCCCTCTTATATTCATCAACTAGATCTATATAAAGCTGGTGCTCAGCTAACTTGGTTGACTATTAATTATAACACAACCACGAGAGGTGCTGATCTGGACTTGGAAATAATCACTTCAGGATGACAAAATATAAAGTCTTCATATTTTATTAAGTATTTAAAAATAATCGATCTATAGTGGGTTTGGGTGTTTAAAAAATTAGTTAATTGTGTGATTAAAATCGTTCTGTGTAGAAGTCAGTAATTTCTCACTAGAAGTTTATTTTGTAAAGTAAAACTTCTTATGAAACACTTAATGTCTCCTTTACCACTTGGGCGGTAGTCTATTTGTAAAATTTAGACTTATTAGTAGGTAGCCTCTTTTTGATTCTTTCTGTTGCTTGGAACATTTGTACTAAATATAAATTTTATTGCACTTGTAGCTACCAATAATAGTTTATACTTTAAAATTTGATCATCTTTAATTTATAGATAAGATTTTGTATACGTATTTCTGAGTAAATTATAAAATTAATTTATTTCTATTGGTGTATAAGTTAACGATAACCGATACGTTTAGTGAGAAATTACAAGTATTCTAATATAATATAACTTTGTTTTATATTATAATGTTAAATGCTAACATGTCGACATTTTTTCGGTTACTACAAAGCTGGTGGTCTCACAGAAGTTTGAGTTATGCCGGGAAGTCAATCGTTTGTGTAATTTATTTTAATCAAAGTTAATATTTGAATTTAATCTTAAAATTTAATGCTATAGTCTGAATTCACAAGGGTGATTCAGGTGCTTTGTTAATGATTTAGAGGATATGTTTAAGCTCCTTATTAATATAGTAAAGTCTCAAAGGGATAATAGTTTAACCAATTTGTTTGGTTGGAAATTAAAATGGTGATTCAAGCGCTTTGTTAATTGTCTATAAGAACTCTTTAATACTTTATTATTCCAATAGTGGAAAAACCTTTTACCTTTATATTTAAAAGTCTTTATGCTCTTTAATAATATAATAAGGATTCAAAGGTTTAATGATTTAATATTTTAGTTTAGTCTGAAGTCACAAGGCCGCTGTATCAAATAAGTAGAGGAGCTTTTTAAGCCCTTTATTATTACATTAACGATTTTTGATTATTATTGGGCCTCTTCTAGGTTAATTCATATTCATACATAATTTATGTTATAACTGTTTTGTTTCAAACGTAGTCTACTTCAAGGACTACTATTACTTTGTGATTATGAAATATATCATCAACTGTACTGCGCAGGTGCAATCTCTACCATATTTATATGATTTTAAATACTTATTAGTTCACCTTGTGAAGCCATGTATTATTTTGTTTACCTTTGTTGCCTTACTTTGAATAAATAATTCAATTTTTTCTTAGGCTTGCAAATGTACTATTTTTATTACAATAAATTCCATATAGATTCAAACCACCCTGTTCCCGACTATTGTGGCTCTTTAGGTGAGAGTTGGAGGGGGTGAACGGTACAAGTTGTTCCAAGAGGTTTGTGGAATTGGATATTTAACCCTGAAATTAATTGTAGTTTACTGAAAATCAAAAAGAGAAAAAATGTTTTTCTCAAAATTGTCTCTTAACAAGTTTGATTAAATTTAATTTCTAAGTATTAATCAATATTATAAACCAAATGACTAATCTTATTTTTTAGGATAAATTAATGAAAAGTTTCGGTTTTATGCGTAAATTCTCATTTTTTATCATATCTCATATACTATTTGAAACATTAAATTACTTATCGATGCAAATATGTAGGACTATTTAATAATAATAATATTAGCACCCCGTCTTACTATCCGTTCGGGTTGTACGCTATAAGTACTAATTACCATAATAAATTAGGAATAGGGAGTGTTGAAATAGAGGATGTGAACCCACATTTGCTAGGAGGGAGAGTGGAAAACCATTTAAGAAAAACCACCCCCAGTTCATCCGACCGAGATTCGAGCTTCGATCTCCACGTCCTTGGCAGTCGAGCTCAACACGATTAGCGCGTTAGTCAACTACGTCACCGAGGCGGGTGTAGGTCTATTTATAATACGATTTTCTTTAATCATAGTCTTATAAAATAATTAATTTTTGACCATTTAATGAATTGGTACCATACAAAAATATCCAACTCGAGATGTTGATAGATGTGACGTCTCATTACCCCCGAACGCTAAAAAGTGATTTTTGAAAATTCATCTGTCTGTGTGTCTGCTAACCATAAAATTAAGAGTAGTTTAATAAAGGGCGAAAGAGAAAAAATAGATTCTTTCAAAATCGGCTATAATGATTTCGATTAAAATTTATATCTAGGCGTTGATTAAGATTACAAACAAAATTGCTACTTTAATTTGTCTATAAAAATGAATTTTAGGGTACTTTTCAGAAGTTAGAATATCCTTATATCTGCAACTATTTAAGATACTAAATTACTTATCATTGCAAAATATTAGCACTATTAAAACAAAAATAGAAACTTTTATTTGAAATACATCTTTATAAACCCAACTGTTTCGGAGATATTGACAAACATATTAATACAATTTAGTGAGCTTTAATGTACATTGATACTACTTAAATTACATTTCAATAATAAATTCTCTAATTCCATAGAGTAAGTAGATAAGTAAGTCTCTCAAAAACTTTATGTTTTATTTTTCTTTAACCTCTTTAAGGGAAATGTTTGTACAGCCATGATCTGTCACAATCATTTTAGACTCAATAGTTTATATTTACCATTTTATTGGTCTAATTTTATAAATAAAGGATTTATTAAAAATGCTATAACCATAAGATGTGCAACCACTGGTAAAATGTTGAAAATCTTAAACCGGAAATCGAAATTTTAATACGAAGTATTTAATTTTTGGCCCCAATAACAAACTTTTTTATTCCAAAAATACTAGTGAAGACCTTAATTATTAAAAAATAAAAACGTTAAATTTAAATCCAGTTGACAAAAAATGTTTTGGATAAGTATAACGCAATACTATTTGTAATGAGCAATGTTTGCTTTCACACTTGTACATTAGCCTCCCTGTTTTAGTGAACCATCAGTGAATAATGTTCATATTTTGTTTGTTTTGATTTATCCTTCACGTTTATTGTTCTACAGAAATGAGGTTTATTTAAAAAAAATATAAGCATTGTGGAAGCGTTGTCCCTGTCATTAGTAAAGTGACATTACCCCACCCTACCCTTAAAACAAGGTTATTGTAATATAAATACTAACTGGTGAGGACTAGGAGACCGACACCAGCACTCCAGAAGTGACAAAATAGTGTAATTTTGGACCTCCTTAATGTGTACTGTATGTATTAGTACAAACATTGACTAAACCATTGTCATAGTTCTGGGTGTATTGTTATCCGTTGTAAATTGTCATTTAGTTATAGTAATTTTAAATGCATAATGATGCGCTTGTGTTATTGTTAAATGTGCCACATAGAATTTCTTATTTATCGTGTTTATCTCAAATTTTACTTGTAGTATGGGGATAGTAAATACTACACAAACTAAATTAAACTAAGTGTTTGTAGTCATGAAAATCTTGTGAGTGTAAAAAACTTTGTAACTACTAATCGGGTGCGCAGAGAATCAAGGAAAAATACAACGTGAACAGCTGATTTCCAGAATAAAGGAACTTTGAATAATTTCTAGAACCATTCTCTTCTCGTTTTACTGTGTCCGACTCATTAGTAATTCATAAATATGACAATAGAGGAAATTTTTTGTCAAGTGAGTTTGTAATGTCGTTTTCATCTGCGGGTATAAATATAGTCATTTGATTAATTAAATTTATTTTACTTGATTAACTTAAATAAAATAAATATAATAAAAACATCCGAGATACTTAAAGCTTTAATTCAGTTTTTTATGTAAATTTAAACGATAATTTTTCTTATACACANATGCTGTTTTAATTAAATTCAAATAAATATATATTTTTTTAAATCATTCCTAACAAATCTAAATATGGTGTAATAGCTACCTAATAGATATAAATAAAACATAGGAGTGATTTTTTAAAAACATTTTATTTGACACTCTATTAATACAAAGTGGAAGTGCTTAAAAACATTACTTTATATAAATACATAAAAGAGGTGCTAGCTAAAATATTTTATTTTTATAAATAAATAATAGAGCTGCAATTTGAAATATTTTCTTTATATAAATACATAAAATTGTTGGTATTTTTATTTAATTACTTAATATAAATAATTTAAAATTGTACTATTTGAAATATTCTAATTTATATAAATACATAAAAAATGTTTTATTTGAAATATTGTAATTTGTATAAATGATTTGCATTTTGAAATATTTAACTTTATATAACCACTTAAAAGAGTTACTCTATGAAATACTTTACTTGATATAATACATAATTGTCTTTCTATATGAAATATTTTTTTATATGAATACATCAAAGATTTGCTATGTTAAATATTTTACTTTATATATAAATACATAAAAGAGATGCTATTTGAAATACTTTAATTGAAACAGATAATTAAAATACATGCTATTTGAAATATTTTTCTTTACTTAAATACATACATGCTATTTAAAACATAATATTTAATATAAATAAATAAAAGAGATCCTATTGGAAATATTTTAGATTATATAAATATTTAAATGATATCCTATTTGAAATATTGTTCTTGATATTAATACATAAATGTGGTCCATTTAAAGAAATACACACATTTTGGTCTGAATACATATTGATAAATAGGCAAATCAGTCATATTGTATGAAAATAGAAATTCCTAAATAAATGGAAGTTAATAATTCCATTCTGAGTAAGAGCTAAGGAAGTTCACCTTGCCCTAAAGATAGAAAAATGTTAATATGTTAGCAAGTTTAAGCTACTTTAGCTATAATTTTATCAGTGCTTCCACGAAGGAGCAAAGTCAGTTTTTGTAACTTTTTAGTAGATAGGAAAAAACCCAAAAAATATAGTCTCACCGTTTGATTGGAATGGTTAATATTTTTATTTTTAGGTTGTCTTTCTTAGTGAATCACTTGGTGGGGCTAACATTTTATTTTTGTAATCTTTCCTTTATAAAACATAATATATCAAGTTTTATTTTCTCATTTAAAGATCAAGTATTGTAATAGTGAATATTTTCTACATCAAGATTATGATTCATATTATCGTTTCTTGTGTACCTAAACACAAAAAGGGGGATTTTATATTTATGTGTGTCTTTGGGCATGGATCTGAAACGTTTTATTGGATAAGGTGAAAATTTTATACTGGTATAAACTTTATACGGCTTTAAAAAGGGATATTTGTGTTTTGACCATATTAGTTTTAATATAATTACTTACATATTATTACCAAAATTCCAATTTGATTTAGATCTCATATAATAGTAGTATTTAAATATTTGAAGTGTGTGTGATAGGACAAATATAGTTTGATGGTGGTATATGCGGGGGGGGGAGTGTGGGTAGTTCTTAATTTAATTTAAGTTTATATATGTAAACATATGAAAAATATGTATTTTCCCAAAAATCAGTTTAACTCAAGTTTTAAAGTGGAAATCCGGGGTCGGTTTTATATAAATATAGTACTTTTTACTTGTTTTTAAGTGAAATTTTTAAGAATTAGTTTATCAAGACTAAATTTTAAAACTGAATTTAGGGATTTGGTTTAAATTGGTATTTTGGATGTACTTTACTAGAATAAGCCTGTATATTTTTTCTCCTAAATAACTTTAAGATAAATTTTAAAGGCGAATGATTTTTTTTTAAATTCTATAAATAACCTGATATATCTTTACCTGAAAATCGATACCTAGTATTTTTGTTGCATAATATATATAAATTGTATCTTATTTTTTTAAATTGTATATAAGTATACAACGTTTACAAAGGAAATATTAAAAAATAACAATATAATATTCAATTTAGTTCAAGACTTATAAATGTGAGCTGGTTTACATGATAGATAAAAATTTATTTGTATTTCTACAAATATAAGTAACTTATTTTTTTGAAAGCTTACTGATAATTAGTTATTGAACATTTGAGTTAAAAAAAATCATTAATATATTTTAAATATCAGCATAGTATGTCTTTTGAATATGTTTTTTGGAAACTTTATTTAAGCTTGGTTTACTGAAAAGTAATTTTCGAAAAATTTATTATATATTACTGTGAACTATATGAGAAATATCTACGGTTGTGTATTAACATTTATTTTTCAAATAATTATTTTTCTTAACCGAATCTTATCAATAATACGTAATAATCTTTCTAATTGGAAAAAATTTAATTATTTAAAATTGATAGCATGTCAAGTGGAGAAATATCTTAATACCACCATCTTAACCTTAAAATGTACATTTATCAGAGGTGATAATTGTTGGCCACAGCAATTAAATACTTGTAAGATTGGTAAGGTTATAACTAGTTTTAATGTTTAGATCATTTCCACACATTTCAACAAGAGATAAATCGCCTATTTATATCTTAAGAGACAAACCTTTTTGACTATCAATATATTATGTATCATCACAAAAACAATAAATTAAATATAGTATTTTTAATACAATACAATAATACAATAGTTATGTTTAAACAAAATAGTTAAAGTAATTTAAAATCTTCTCGCTATATGGCATGATGTCATTTATCTTTTTTTAGCATAATCTATTTTATTTTCAGTCTATCATAACTATTCCTAAACAATTCAATTTGTAGTCTTAAATGTTGACCAATATTACAAATAATTATGTATTAACAACAAGATGAAACAATATTGCCTCGGTAACGAACACCACACCACTTAAACATAGTCCAATGATGAGAATGTAAAATGGTGTTTGGAGGTGCTCCAATATTAAAACCTTTGGTCCAACAAAACCTTTATTGATCGCAGATGATAAAAACCCGCTAAAAATTAAGTCATTATTCATCTTCTCTATGATACCACCTTCGACCATTCTTTGAAGAGTTGTACTGAACACTGCGATGAAGGGTGAGTTTCTGTCTCCCAAGTCAATGCCTCCATAATAGGAAGCGTAGCACTCATCCACAACGTGAAGCAAAGGAGAATCGTTCTTATAATACTTCAGCTGGTTTACAATGGATAGTCCATAGAGTTTAAACGTTATTCTACACACATTTTTGTATTGAGATATCATGTAAAGGGCTTCGCTTTCATCGGGAATTATAACAAGTTTTTTTAATAGGGTAGTGAAAAATTGTTCTTTTATATCTACGGCATCAATAAGGGTTTCCATTTGACTAATTGAAAAAAATGTAGAGAATTTTAGATCAGAATATAAGGCCTCATTTAATGTTTTAAAATCAGGGGAATATTTTGTGGTGGCCAAATAACTTGTTAAACAACCTTGATACGCATTATTAAATATTATGTTTAGAAACAAGATAAAGGTGATTATCAACCTCTGAGGGAGAAAAGAAGGCTTACACTCCGTTGATCCAAGAATAATAATTCTTAGTGATTCTACGAAATTATCTTTGAGAATTTCTTCATTTCCTTCGAACATATCTAGATGAGAAAGTAATTTCCAAACACCCGTTACAAAAACGATTGTAAACAAATACAGTCTCCATACATCCTTTGTAAATGGTAGAACAATGTTCATATATCTTGGTATCTCTGGCGCTTTTGGTGTAATTACAGTAATGCACGCTCCAACATGAGGGTATGATGTCTGGTCAAGGTTGTAGGACTGTATAGGCTCCGTATTTAAAACTATTTGTTTGAAAGGATTAAATTTGCTGTCACTTTCTTTGGGTGGTGTGAAAATCAGAGTAGCATTTATCTTCTTCATTACTAAGTTAAATATGTCTACGTCACGCCCCTCAGCAATTAAATTTCCTTTGCTATCCTTGTAGTGTAAATAATAGCACGTTAATCTTGTTACCGTGGTTATATTATAACCATGAGTATCGTAGAGTTTATTTGTAAATATAGGAATTAATTTATTTAAGTAATCTGAGTTGATATTTACAATATTTTTACTATTTACAAATGGATTATAAGTTAGTATTTGTAATTTTGTAGTATCTTTACAGTACTCATTACAATAATCTATCCGTAATGAAACCTCGTACTGGAATATAACCACTAAGTTGAGTATATTAAAGTTCTCCCAGCAGTCTCGAAACATGTCAGCCATCTTGTCAGTTTCCTCTGTCACAGTTGTGGTGGTGACCAGAAGGAAGAAAGCTCGTGGGTTCCAGAATGGAGAGTATGTCCAGTTGCTATTAACAAAACATTCTCCTCTTGTTTCTTTGATGATAAAGATGAATCCAATACTATTTTCTATGTTATCATTTCTCTTCAACGCGACAAATACTTCATCATCATCTACCAAATAATCTTGCAGTGATATCACTGGAACAAGTCGATCACTGTGAAGGTATCGAAATAGTTCTGTTCTAATTTCAAAATCGTGAATATTATCAGTATTGATCCCAATAAAGTAAATAGGTGTTTTGAGTAATTCATTTATAATGAGCTTAGTTTTATTTGTTAGCTCTGACATATTATACGAGTCATTTAATCTTTGCATTGTAACTTTGCTACTTACGAAATTAATTGAGATAAATATAAATAGAATGGGTTTGAATTTCATTTTTTGTAAAATAATATCCAAACCAATATCCAACATTATTGCATCAGCTAAAATATATACATATAATTTAATTTTTCCAACAATTTGAACTAATTTAATTACATGTCTTGGAAACTTGAGGGTGGTTTTTCACGTATATTAAAATCGTTATTTACCAGCCATAACTGCATTTGGAATATAATCTACACAATAACTATCCATCTATAAATGAATTAAATCATGTTTAATATAGTTCTTTTTACTATAATAAATGGTACCTACTCTTGGTCTCATTTATCTCTGCCTGATATTTACCCTCCTCTCTGTCTCAATTCTATACTTAGGATCAAATTGTCAAATTATACTTTAGATCTATATTGTTAAATTCTTTTTTAATTTCAGCTCTTTTGCTTGAAAATTGTATACATTATTTGTAGTTGTAATTATACATTACATTTAGACATATTAAAACATAAACAAAATTCCCTATTGATATAAATAGTTATACACACACACGCTTATAGCTCTCATAATAACTAGTAACACTACAATATAATGGTTTTATTTATTTCCTATCCTTACGAAATCAAATTTGAATTTTAAAAATACATAATTTTCAATAGTTAACTCTCTTCTTAACATGGACATCTAGTTAATTTACCTCTGTAAAATGCAATACAATTTTCGAAGCCGTAATTCTTTATATCAGGATAATGTACAATGGAACAAACAAAGTAAAATTACTCGTGACAGATTTTAAATTTTAATTGTTTCAAAAAGTGAACATATTTTACCATTTTACAGAAAAAGATTTTTTGACGCAGTTGAAAATTTCATTAAATTAATTAGCACTAATTTAAATCAAACCATAAGTATTTTTAGTAATTATTTTTTGTGTAGCTTTATCTTCAATAAATGCATTCCAATTAAAAATAGTCGAGATTAATTGATAGTATGAATTTCATTAAACATTAAAATATAAATATAAAATTATCATCAGTTGATAATCGTAGCACTTCTTGCTTTTCTATGGTACGATTTCTAAAGTGGATCTGCTATTCAAACAAGTCATTTTATACTTATTTAAGCATTGCTCCAAGGTTATATCTGAGAAATAAAAAATTAAAATTTCTTTTTTAAAAAAGTTACTAAATATGAAATAGAACATTTGGATTAATCACTGTTTGTTATACAAAATAGGCTGACATAAAACAATAAAATGAGTATGTTTAGCTCTTAAATACCTAATTTTAGTTTTATACAACTAAACACCAAATCAATGTATTTTTTAATTTACACATATTAATTAACAAAAGTATTCATAAGAAATAAGATATCTATTTTTAAAACATTTATTAACTTATAGGCAACTACAACCTTCCTCCACGAATTATTAAAGCTAATGAATGAAAATGTATATTTTATGTTAATAAATCTATATTAATCCATTTTAGTTAATGTGAACTTGCATGTGCTTGGTACGAATCTTGGCATGTCGACTTGTGTTAGATGTACATAGATATATCACTACCTCATTAAAACATGACATATTCCAGTCTTAGAACGCGCAAAAAAGAAAAAAACAACAACATAAAGCCGAACTGCAACCGAATTATATTGACTGAGCGACCACCGTCTATTTGTCGAAGATCGTAACAACTTTACGGATATAAGGTGTCATATGGTCAGCCCAACGAGTCCTCAAACGATTTATGAAAAATTAAACACACATATATATAAAGTAAGTAGTAATTCGTGGATACGTACAGTACCACAGGATTAGGTTGGTACATATACGTTGAAAATACTTTTTACACAAATCTATATGAAAAGTAGACCACTAGGACAAAGGTGTTAAATAACCCATAATAATTTATTGTTAATGTGCAGGTTCCTATATACTTGAATTTAGGTAAATGATCACCGCTAGATATTGGGAAACTCCTTCACATCGAAGTGGAGTTACTTCATGAGAATAATGGTAATAACTATTTTTTGGCAGAACATCTATTTGGTAACGACGTTCTGAATGACAAACATTTTGTGCCGAGCTAAAGTAATTTATCTCGCACAAGTGTACTCTTATGTAACCCTTTTTCCGGCTCATCTCTTTCCAATTACGCTTAGCTATTGATTGGATGCCGCCTGTTCTTGCCCAATGTTTTTTATCTTCTTTGATCCTTAACGAGCTTCTATTAATTGCTCTTGCGTGTCAATTTCCCCTTCCTCGTAAGTGTCGTAATACTTTAACTTCATACGTCTTTTTCTCCCCCTCCCTCCCTCTTCTTTCTTATCCAAGAAATTTTAATATAACAACAAAACTTACTTATAATCTTAACATTCAGTAATATGGGTTGATAAAAAGAAAAGCCTGTACCTATTTTCGAGTATAATGACTTGCAGAGTACTGTAAGTAATTCATACTAGTGCTTTTTTCCAGTTTAGATAATATCTCCCCAACTCTCAGATACGAAATTATATACCACTGCAAAGTTGCATTACTATAACAAACATTTGTTTTAAATAATTAAACATTAATGAAAAAAATATTTAACGAGCTATTGGGAATATTAAAAAAAAATTAAGTCTTTGAATTCAGGAATAATAGTTATTAATTGAGATGTGAACTGAGATGTTAATTTTTTCTAGATATATGTATGTATAAACGTATATTATTTAAATCATAATTTTTGGTGGAGTATGATTTTATTCTTACAATTTTTTTTCTGAAACAGTGCCTATTATTTTATTTCACATAGGTATATAACTTATTCTAAGTAAATATCTTCATACTTAAGGTAAATGAGCAAGAAAATTCTCTCGTTGAAATATACCATTTATTGTATTCACATAGTGGAAAAAAAATCATCATATTCCACCAAATAACATATCAAACCTTATTCACTGTTTTAGAAATACAAATAGTAAATTTAACATTTCTGCAATCATAATACACTTCCCATTTGCCAAATAAAATTTAAAATATATATTTGTTTAGTTTGGAAAATACTGGTTTTCTAAATATATATTTTGAATAAAAAATCTTCTATTTTAATATTCATACAGCTTTGAAAGTGTAGGTTATATTTTATCGTAATGAATAGCGGGGATACGACCAAAATTGGAAATGTCCGCTTATGTAATGTTCCAGATTAATAATTTTCTCTGATATATGTACTACCTTATTTGTAATGTTAAACATTGTATATACTAATTTTATTCAAAATAAATATAACTATTTAAAAACTACGTTTTTCTTTTTTATACTTTAAGTAATCTACCCTTTCTCCAATGGATGGATATACAATTCCCTTATAGGATCCCATTTACCAAGTTAATCCTGATCTTTAATGTGTTTTCTGCTATAGACTTTTGTACTGTATACAACCACAGGCATAAAACAGACACACATAAAAAAGACTGTCTGTAAAAACAACCGTTTCTGATTCAAGGGGTCATAAAAATCCAACATATATTAAATTCTCAAATTATATTTTTTATTAACCCAATATTCCTTTTTTTCAGATGGGTCGATATAATGTAAAAGAAGATTAGTTTGTTGATTTAATGTTGTAAAAGATCATAGATTTATAACATTCGATTAGTATATTATTTTATCGTCTTATTTAAAAAAAATAATATTGAGTAATTAATGAAATAACGAATCATCCTGGACACAATGTAGATATTTATGGTTCCACAAAACTTAAATGGTGGGTTTTAAAGTTCCTGGGAACACATTTTAATAAACATTAATTTCAATAATGCTTTGGTAAATTTAAAGAGTTTAAATATTAATAAATAATAATTACCTCCAAATTAGACTTAATTTTAAAACTATTTGGAACTATAATTATGTTCAAAATTAATATGGCTTATCTTATATATTTAAAACATTTATAGAACTGCAATTTAATTTTTAAATGACATTATCATATATTTATATAATCAAATGTTTCGAAGTTTTAGAAAATTGACTTTTTAATACCTACTTTTAGGAAGATTGTTAATAAAATAGTAGGTTGTTGAGAAAAATTAAATATGATCAAGATAAATTATTTTTTGAACAAATTGTTTGTGCCTATTATAATTTTCACTTCAAATATCTATATATTGATTCGCTTTTAAGCTTCCTCACTTTTTTATCACTTCACTTAAGAATTAGTGTATTTAATTGTAATTTTATAAAAATACCATCTACCTTTATGTGGTGGAAACAAAATTGATGATTAACGAGTTTTAAAGTTTTAAATATGTGATCATATTGAGGTATATAGAATATTTTGATATTTCTACTTTAATATATTATTGTGGCAAGCTAACAAATTGATATTGTATTCAAACGCTGACCCTATTTAACTAGATGTTTTGGTCAACTGTTCATTAATATACTAGTCAGTATTTGAGTTGCTGTAACATACAGGCTTTTAAAATAATGGTTTAGTTGTTAGAAATAAGCAGTTATTTAATGCGATACACAGTGGCTCTAAGGAAATAATACACTGTGTGTTATTATAAAACTAGCAATTTTACTTAATGTCGCATTTATGAAAACCGCTTAGTAATGCTTTTTCGAATTGCATGATGGCCATTGGTGACTTGAATTATCTTTTATCTTGAACGGTATGTAAAGCGCTATATTTAATGGAAGAGAGTGGAATAGAAAACAATTGAGCTAAGTATTTTTTTATAGTTTTATAACGACATTAATTTTGTTTTAGGTAAAAATATATATAATATGGTTTCAGTATATATATATAGTTTGAATGTATACAAATTCTTATACAAATAGCTCTTGACTATTTTTAATTCGCATAGTGGCGTATAAACAGTAACCTTAAAGAAAATCTTGTTGTTAAAATAATTTTACGATGCCCATTATAAATTTATAATAACTAAATATGGTTTTTGTCAGGAGAACCTTGAAAATAATACTAATACTATAATAATAATAAAAAAAATAATAATAATACTATTTGTTATTATTATTTTATAAAATGTATTTTAACTATATTTAGCATTCAAAATTTAACTGACTGTTTGTATAAGAACATATTAAAAAAATAATATAATTATAAAATGGACACAACACCCACTCCTTAACAAATTAGTTGATTATTCTTAAAACTAACGGATGAATCTTCACTCTCTACATTATTGTATGTGTGGTTGGTAATTTATTCTTGGCCTTTTCTCGAATCCAATCCATTACTCTTTAATACCTTAAGATTTTATATTGCTTATGAAAGTGGCCACAACCTCTTTGATCTATAGCTAGCTATACGGTATTAAAGAAGTATCATAAAAAGTTTTTGAAGTAATTGCAACAAAAGTGGCTTTAGGCAAAATACTTTTCAAATTCCATTTTATTGAAAGGTTTTTACACACCATAATTGATCAAATACTTTGATTTTAATTGATGAATAACCTATAAAAATATATCAAGTAACTTATTAAATCTACAACTGATGATGATGATGATGATGATGTGAACAAAGGGCTTAATGAGGTTAGGAAATGTTAACCCATCGATGAATGGTGTAAAACGAGATATTTAAAAGTTAATACTATTATTGTTAGCACCACGTCTTACTACATTTTTGGGTTATATGCACTTACTCTAATGTGTAATGGTAGGGTGATTGTGAGATGAAATGGAGGACCTACAGTTAAACGTGGAATCCGAACCACCGTGGAGGCCTGGCATTCCTCACATTCACAAGATGTCCTGTCAGAGGTGAAGGAAGGGTTTGGTAATCAGATATAAAAGTTAATAAACCATCAAAGGATATAGATAATTTTCACTGTAAAAAAATAAATCTATGATAATTATTATTATTTAGCAGCGCGTCTTACTACTAACTGTTCGGGTTATACTCTAATATATCGTATAGTCAGGAAAAATTAAACTATGCAGTTAACAAAATTAATGTTGGGTATTAAAAAACAAAGCATAATCTATTGTATCTCGTGTTATAATCTTATTTATTAAATCTGATTTATCAAGATTTAAGCAAAATGTATGTAAATGTTATATTTGCTAATTAATACAACTGTCACAAAATAATTTTAAATCTGTTTGTATGTTATAAGCTACTGTAATAGCCGGACCAATCTGGTTGTATTGATTGTGTATTTATAGTACCATGTCTTACTGCCCATTCATGTTATACGCTTATGTTAGTAATACGCTGATGGTTTTAGGGATTAGGAAGGCTATGAATTGATGAAGTGTACCAGCATTAGCGGTAAAGGAGAATGGAAAAGCCTTTTGAAAATCCTACATTTAGGGACCCGACCGAGATTCGAACCTCGATCTGCCCATCATCGACATTCTAGCCTACTGCGAAAGAAGCACGTTAGCCACGCGGACATTGAAGTGGGATTTTGTATGAAGTTTCTTCTTGTAAATACACAGCTGTCTTGTAGAGTTGTTTCTTACAAGTGACTAATATTTACGAGATCTATTTTCTTTAGAAAAACCTAGTCTTTTTTACAATGATAAAACATTCACTGGTTAATTTTAAATAGTAGACTTTTAATTCTATGAAATAGGCCCAAAGATATAAAGTACTTTGATTTTTTTCTTCCCCCAAGAGTCACTTTGAAATAACTGATGGATCCAGAGAGAATAGTCGAGATTTAAATGGTACATTAAACACTTTATTGTTGTTTTTCGTACTTTTTAATCTAGTGTTACGAAAAAGAATCAATAAATTAGATCTTTAGTAAAAGTTTTGAACACTTTGTAAAATAAAAAATAATGTTAGATGCATAAGTTAAAATACAATTCGAATAAGTTAAAAATAGTCTACCGATTGGCCATCATTATGTTAACAACTGTCTTAGATTTAATTTAAAAACTATTATTTTAAAATTATAATAATCCATTTAATAAATCAGGTACAAAATCTGTTTGGGACACTAGTATTGTTTCTAGGTTTGTCTTCTAAAATTCGAATTTAAATACAATCACCCTTGTCACGTAGAAAAATTAAATTTCATAAATCCACCCAGGACTAAAATAGTGGTGATACATTGGCTTTTACCATGGTACTTACATCTTAGAAAAACTGCAGTAGCAGTCTAGTTTCTTTCCAGTGAATACAGACCGAAGAATAATCTCTGATAATTTGGGTTACATCAGTGTGATATATCAAGCACATGTGACCAGAGAATTAACTCGGATAACTTGGGTTACATCAGTGTGATATATCAAACACATGTGACCAGAGAATAATCTCGGATAATTTGGGTTACATCAGTGTGATATATCAAGCACATGTGACCGGAGAATTAGCTCAGATAGTTTGGGTTACATCAGTGTGATATTTACAAGCACATGTGGCCAGAGAATTAACTCGGATTGTTTGGGTTGCATTAGTGTGATATTTACAAATACACGTGAGCAGGGAATTTTTCTATTCAAACAAATTATGTGTAATACTTATATTTCTTTCCATTATGGTTTACAACATTTACGTGCCTTACACATTTATTTATATTAATGTGCTATAGATGAGGAAGATAGTATTAAGAGTAAATGTACCTGAAATCGAGTAAGTTAAGTGTAGAAAACAATTTATGGAAAAACCTACCATCACTTAACCCACCTATGAAATAAACCTTGAGCACCCTACAATGGTAAACAAGAACAGACTGAAGGATAAATTTAAAATTCAGTCAAATTAATGAATACTTGGTCATCGCTTGGTCCCGCAATATAATAGACTGCTGATAAGGGGGAGATCAGGGCTAGAATCTAGGTTGGGTATGCTAAGTGTAAATAGTTGTCCACACTTCTTCCACGCAAATACTAGTACACTTATTCTAAATTCAAACTTCTTCAGCCCTAACACATTTGTGTAAATACTAGATACGCGTTTAACCCAAATGGGTAGTATGAAGCAATCCTAAAATAATAGACACCCTATTGAAAATACGAGTTTCAATAATATAAAAATAAAATTGTTTCTCTAAACTTAAAAAAAAAATTAATAATGCCAACTTTGTTTAGATAAGATAAATCCGATTTACGTAAAGAGGGGATAGAAAAAATAGAGTAATATAACATTGAGGGGACCCATCCCCCACAGTCATTACCCAAACAAATGTCGAGCTTTGACCTCCTCATCCAAAATAGCGAGACAGATTCCATGGCCCATTTACTGGCATGCTACTGAATTCTTGTAAAAGTTTGATTCACACGCTAGGCTCCAAACTGAGGACAGAATCTACTTTTGAGTGTCATAGCAATTCATAAACTAGCAGAAATATGATATATTGACCCATGAAGATATGCAACACAACTAGAAACGGATGAATAAACTCAATATCATTGATGAGGTAACTGCAGGCCTAATGGAGAAAAACTTTATCTTCGCTCTTTGTCAGTTAACTGTTGTTAAATCTCCTCGCTTTCAGTTTTGTCTGAAGGGGGTTTTATATGGTAATAAGGAGTTATTTGCAACCTCGACTATCCAGCGTTGCTAAACTTGTCTTATATTTTAGGGCAAATTGTCCACACGAAATGAGAAAATGACAACTGTGTTTATTATTATTATTATTATTATTATTTAATAATGCCAACTTTGTTTAGATAAGATAAATCCGATTTACGTAAAGAGGGGATAGAAAAAATAGAGTAATATAACATTGAGGGGACCCATCCCCCACAGTCATTACCCAAACAAATGTCGAGCTTTGACCTCCTCATCCAAAATAGCGAGACAGATTCCATGGCCCATTTACTGGCATGCTACTGAATTCTTGTAAAAGTTTGATTCACACGCTAGGCTCCAAACTGAGGACAGAATCTACTTTTGAGTGTCATAGCAATTCATAAACTAGCAGAAATATGATATATTGACCCATGAAGATATGCAACACAACTAGAAACGGATGAATAAACTCAATATCATTGATGAGGTAACTGCAGGCCTAATGGAGAAAAACTTTATCTTCGCTCTTTGTCAGTTAACTGTTGTTAAATCTCCTCGCTTTCAGTTTTGTCTGAAGGGGGTTTTATATGGTAATAAGGAGTTATTTGCAACCTCGACTATCCAGCGTTGCTAAACTTGTCTTATATTTTAGGGCAAATTGTCCACACGAAATGAGAAAATGACAACTGTGTTTATTATTATTATTATTATTATTATTATTATTATTATTAGCACCACGTCTTTCTACACTTTTTGATTGTATACATTTACGCTAATGTGTAAGAGTAGAGTGATTGTGAGATGAAATTGAGGACCGCAGTTTAACGTGGAATCCGAACCACGGCGGAGGCCTTACACATTCACAAGTTGTGATTAATATATGACTTGCCAGAGGTGAAGGAAGTGTTTGGTTATCAGATAAATCTGTGCCGGGACCAAGACGCCATTATTATTAATAGTAACCATGTGATTCACTCAACGATAATATCCAGTGTTGCTATCGTTCTATATATGTATATAAAACGGTTCAGCGTCTAAATCAGTCCATGGTTTCACCAGGGAGAAATATGTTACTGTGACTCGACATGTTTTATCTGGGGGCAGCACCCCCCTCACCCTGAGTGGTAATCTACCCTAGATGATGTCACCAGACTGTTGGAATCCTCCCCATTGGATATTTTGTCCCGTTTGGATTTTCGTTTTAATCCATGAGAGAATATTACACGTACAGTAGCCCCATGGATTCTTTGTTGCTGACTGACAGCTTGCAGCTGACGGCTTTGAAATGTTACCAGACCAAATTATTCATCCCTACGCCGAACCATATGATCTGCAAAAACATGTGTTTAACAGCTGTTACTTTTAACGGTCAAGACTTAGGGATATACCTAAATGTTGACTGTCAGAAGTTAGCTGTGAGCTGTTAGTCAGCACCAAAGATGCCATGGGACTACTGTAGTTTCAGGAGGAAGTGCTATCTGTTTTTATCGGTCAGATCACCGATTTGATTATTGGTTGGTTTTATTTATTTGTTGGCGTTGGTCTTTTTTCATTTTGATTTAAACCCACAAGATAATTGGTGTGAACTCTTCTTCTGAAGAGTTAGTTAAGGTCTTCTTCCACGTGGTCCACTCATCGGGATCTGACCACTGGGTGTATGATAGCTTCATATCACCTTATAAAATTTAATTCCACCAGCTTCCTTAGCCATGTGGTCTAACGCGCTAGTCTTGCAGTATACTAGACTACTGAGGGTAATTTACCAAAGTAGTTTCTTACTATCCCTTCACGAAAATGTGGGTACACATTGTTTGTATATAGCTTTCTTAACCCCTGAAGCTATTGGTGCAATTAGTACATTAGTGTATTTCCTGAACGGTTAGTAAATTGCGGTGCTCAAAAAAAAGTTCAAGCCATTGTATTCGCCTTAACTACAATTCACCGATAAATGAATGGTTTTTGTGTAATTATTCTATTAATTGTGTTTTTCTTCTTAGACTTCACTTACCACTTTCTTTCAAAACATTATATTAGCTTCTCATAATTTTGTTTTAAAATTTGATCAACTTGCGTTATTCCTCATATTCACTATCTCATTCAAACTCACTATCCCCCCTCATAATTATACTATCATCCACATACTCACTACCATCCTCATACTCACTATCACCCCCATTCTCACCATCACCCCCATTCTCACTACCACCCTCATACTCACTACCACCATCATATTCACTACCACCATCATATTCACTACCGCCATCATAATCACTATCATCCTCATACTCAATATCCCCCGCATACTCACTATCCCCATCCTTCCATTTGATCGAGACATGGAAAGAGCCGCCAACAAAAGGGTCTACGATTAGTACATTAGTACTCGATAAGCTTTACACTACTGGGATACGAATGATAGAGCCCTGACGTGCAATATTATTATTAATATAATAATTATTATTATTATTATTATTATTATTACCAAGGGGGAGGGGGAGAACATTCAATCCCCTCTGAAAATAAGCTAGTATTAATAAAATATATTTTTGTATTTGTACTCCATGTTCAAGCTTTTAGCCTACGAGAACCTTACAACCATGAAACGGATTTTTATTTACTTAAAATTATCAACAGATTTAATCAAATATGTTAATTTTTTTTTGTAAAACATTTGTAAAATAATTTTGTAAGTATACACTAAACCAGACATTTGATCTTAAATTGGTAGCTTAGACATACTTGGATTACCAATCAGATTAAACTTGATTTCTTTACAGATTAAGCTGCTACTATGAGGAGAAAAATTGCTCCTTGAGATAGTATTTTAAATACAAAGTTACTGACCTTTAGATTTAATCTGAAGCTATTTCAGAGTATAAAGATTAAATAGAATTTTAAAATTGAAGCATACATTAATAAAGTAACTATTATTTATTTGTAAGACATCACACTCAAGGGTATTTATGCTATGCAAATAAGTGAAAATAGGCCAATCACATATTGCATTTTGGGTTGTAATTTTAGACATATTCTGTCATCTCTTCCCACATAAATAATAATAATTATTATTATTATTAGCACCGCGTCTTACTACCCGTTTGGGTTATACGCACTTACGCTAATGTGTAATGGTAGGGTGATTGTGAGATGAAATGAAGGACCTACAGTTTAACGTGGAATCCGAACCACGGTGGAGGCCTGGCATTCCCCACATTCACAAGATGTCTTGTCAGAGGTGAAGGAAGGGTTTGGTACTCAGAAAAATCTTTGCCTGGACCGAGGATCGAACCCCGGCCGCCAGCATAGAAGTCTGACACCTTACTCCTAGACCACCAGGTCACTATAAATAATTAAGTATACCCTTAAATTCATTTTAACACTAAATATTAAATAGTGAGAAAGCTGATAGCAACACCTATTTTAAGGATCAATATTGAAAATGTATTTAATTTTAGCCACTAAAGAAAAATATTCCGCAATTTTTAGTATTTGGTGATGTGTTAAATTTTAATTTTTAGTCTTTATACTTATTAGTATCAATATCCGTGTTAGTAGTCCTTGGTGTCCATTTAATTATTACTGAAATATATAGGCCTACTCTATTATACACACCCAGTTAAAATAACAAGCAAGATCAATAAATGGATTTCAGTAATGCAAATTTCTTACAAGATAAAATAAAGATAAGTTTGAAATTAACTACCAGGAAGCAAGGAATATTATATTTAAAATTATACAATAAATATACCTTAACGTACACCTCTTAATAGTGGATTTATATTTATAAATGACATTCTTATTTACTCCCGCAAAATATCGTTGACTTTTATGGTGAAACACTCATTATGTTATCTGATTGTAACCTACCCCCAGCATTTCCCACCAANTTGTAACATACCCCCAGCATTTCCCACCAAAAGAAATGACAGACAGAGGTTGGCACAAGAGAGTTATAATTTATTGACAAGAAAACAAGATACAACTCAATGGGGGAGTGACACTTAGGAGTTATAGAGAGCCCGCAAGCCAGAAGGGCTGCGAGGCACAAGGGATACCGCCGGGGCCTGAAGGGCCTTACAACAACAAAAGCAACAGGTGGCTTCTTGGAATCAGACACCTTCAAAATGGCGTCTGCAGAAAACGGCAACAAAAACCCTAACAAATTGGTCTCCAGTTTACTAATAACACATAATACAAAAAAAGGGCCAATTGTCAATATGAGCCAAGAGACGATCTCTTATCATGATTTTCAACATTGGGCGAATCAACAGCTCACGCCCTAAGCAACGGCACTGACCCTATGCTACTAATCGACATTTGTCTATGTTTTAAATACACTTGAGAAAACCTAAAAGTTTCAATGGCAAACAATACGTCCTCAGAGACGTAAGCCCTGGGTGGCCCGCGGCCCCACATTTAATTAATATATAAGGATATACACTAGAAAAATATACAAAGAATTAACCTAACTCTATCACCTATCATGGCGTCCAAACAATCATGAACTTTGCCGCCGACTCGCGGTTCCACATTTCTTTAACCTTGGCAAAAATAAGGCGGCAAATATAAATAATCCTCACATTTAAGGTTTCAAAATACCAGAGAAGAAATGTATAGTTACAAAAGTCCTTTGGTGATAGATATAAACTGAATTTTGAAAAGTAGAAGATTAAAACCAAAATGGAATTTGGAACTTAGTGTCGAGCCTACAAAGGTTAGGCTGTTTACTCTCGAAAGCCCGGAGCGTAATCTGTCTCATTTCTCCGGGCTCACGCCATTATATACATCCAGTGAAACCGTGTGCTCTCAGGGCAAGGAACAAACACAAGGGGAGGGGGTATTCTCGAATAATCTCGATAGCCAATGAGCGAGGTAAGCGCATTGAAAAATAGTCCGTGGAAGTATTTTATCTGCATTGCGGCAGAACGACGCGCGCATACTTGTAGTCACTGTCTTCCACTTGGGAGGAGAGGTGGGGGAGGGGGAGCTCAACCACACGCCCGGCGATGAGGTAAGAAGCTCCGGTTCAGTCGGGTGTTGATGTAGTGACGACGAGCGTCTCCGGCGTGTATTGTAGTGGAGTCGGAACGAGTCAAGGTGGGCCGCCCTGGTGAGTGTTATCATTTCTTCTATGTTAGGTTGTAACTAGGTTACATGATCTTTTATGTGGTTGGTATAAATGTGTGCAAGTTATTCTTTTCTAGATTTAGAGCGATAATATAAACTCAATAAAATAAATAATATTTAAGACCATAGCTTGGAAATTAAAATATACAAGAAAAATATAGGATATTAAAACAGTTATTCATATTACATTTTAATCGTGCTAAAATAAAATAACAATGACATCCGTAATTGATTTTGTTTGTGATATCAAGGTCATGAGTAAAGTACGTGATTTTATATAGTATTAACAAACAAAATATGAAATTAAATATGTAACAATATTTATTATAATGTGCAGTAAAATATGTTATATTATGTTAGATAACTTGTAACATTGAATAAACCTTCTTTCAATAAAAATAACACATAGGCCTATATACTGTATATTATTGAAATAAAATTAAATTTTATGGCTGTAATGTTATGAAGCTAGTAATAAAAAACCCTTTATAAATATACATACATTTTTTTAACGAGCTATATTGAACAATTAGTTTGTTTAACAACACTTAAATTTCCCATTGTTTAAATATTTCCAATAAATCAAATTACGTAATTAATTTAAGTAATTTTAGAAATAATACAACACTACAAACATTCAATAAAACCGGTGGTGCCAGCTCTTTGAAAAAAATTCAATTTCCTCATCCGACCGAAGAATAACGCAAAATTGATCTAATCAGTTCCAATATTATTGTTTTTAAACCTCGTTTATTTGTTTTTACAGAATTATGCGCTACGTGAGATATGTGATTCTTTGACCACTATCTGGCAACGCCACATTTTCTCTCCTTCACAGCACGAGAAACATCAGACACAAAGTTACGTTATGGTAGCTGTAATCCTTTATGTTATGCCAAAATACCTGACTTGGACGTTGCTCATTGCCATCCCTTCATCGGATACATTACTTTAGGAAATGACAGGGTGCCTAAATATAAGTGGCATATGATTTAAAAGTATTTTCCTAAGAAATACGTGAAAATACCAAATTAAATAACCATGCAAAATATATAAAATTGTATGCAATATCTTGAAAAATATTAAGAATTTAGTCAAATATGTAAACACGTGTCAAATTATAACCTAAAATACATTCAATGCCAAAAGGCCTAATTGGCCTGAATTTATCTAACACATTTATACCTGGCAGGATTAAGATATGTAGTTAGCTATGTACAAATCCGGGATTTAGTTAAATATATAAATACATGTTGACAAACATCCATCAAATAAGTCATGATATAGGAAGCAAAGACAACGACATGACATTTATTTTGGACTTGATTAAAATATAGCTCAAATATAGTCCAAAATAACAAGTCAAGATTCGGCTCTCAAGTTTATTTATACGGGGTTCAAATTTTAGAACATATATAAGTATATGATGGAGGGATCTTTAAAATGATAATTTAAAAAATAAATAGATTCCAAACGCATCTCGATGTATCAAGACAATCCTCACATATCTAATAAAATTAATATAGTAGGCATTGACTTGTTTGTTAAAGCTGCTACTAAGACTAATTCATATTCTCTTGTGATTTTACTTTCTCGATATATTATAGGTAGAGAAAGTATAATGATCGTCAACAATATCAAACTCAAGATTTTGATGAATTTCAAAGTTTCTTGAACCCCCGGTCCGAAAAGTGGTTTTTGAATTTCAGTCCGTCTGTCTGTCTGTACCTCCAACTAGAGCTTACACTATTTTACAGACCGGGATAAAACTTGAAATCTAGGGTTTTAAGAATCAAATAGCCACTGCTATTAAATTTGTTTTAGTGAGGATTTACTCGAATCTAGATAAATTCTGAAAATGAAAAAAATACACCTTAACAAAAGAATCGAACCTGGGACCTTTGGCTTAGTACGCCAATGCTCTGACCATTTATCTATCCAGGAATCGTCCCGTGCCCAGGGTCATTCTTCGCTCATATCTTAAAGCACTTATGTGTGTTTCAGAATACGATATCTGGATGCGAGTAAATAATCCCTAAAACAAATATAATAGCTTTCGATCTTTGATTCTTAAATATGCGATCTCTTACAATTATAATAATAACTAGAGTTGGGCCAATCAGCTATTTTGCCGATTAGTCCGATGCCGATAATTTGTTGCCGATTAGGCCGATCAACGATCCCGATTATTTTTGTTTTCAATTTTTATATGTGTATAAAGTAAAATGACACTTAAAGCAAAAAAAAAGTTACTTTTACTAGTTTAATAATGTCCAATATAGGTTTGTTTTAATAAAATGTAGATAGAAACTTTTAAAATGTAAAGATTATTTAATTATTCCTTCTTTTTTTACTGTTAAGACCACTGAACCTGTCATTTAACAAAAACAAATCACAATACTAAACAGCAAATTTAGTTATAATATTAATGAAAAAAAAAATCCAAGGCATTCAAATTTCTGTACTCAATGAGAATACACTATTTTTTATTTAGATTAGTACAGAATTATATACCGGTGCATGTTATATAATTAATATATGCTTTAATATTTATGATTAAATAGGCCTAATGACTCTTTCATTAGTCAAAGACACACCATAAAGAGCAAATTTAAATATAATGTCAACGATAAAAGATAATCAATGCACACACATATGTGCACAGAAGGAAAATAGGCCTACGACATTTTATTTTTAGATGAAATAGGGATTTTTACAATCAATGTCTATTAAAATATGGCTTCATTATTATAATTAAATAACTGTAACTAAGATGAAGTTTACCCAAATGAAATTTGTTTCGATAATATAAAAAAAATTCTCGACAAATATTGCACCCGAATAAACTTTACATAATTAGTCTTTTTAAAAGTATTGTAACGTGGTGCGTACGTGACCTGGGAGGGTCACAGGCCGTTCACCCGTGGACGTGTGAACCACGAGTTCCTTTAGAGATATTGGGGTATGCTGCCGACCAAACACGAATGAAAATGCCCACGGAATATTCAAAGTTTTAATTATTAAAATTACCACTTACATACACACACTGATTATCTGTACATCTAAATTATTTGTAACTTAACAAGTAATTAAGTAAAATAAAAAGAGCCTTAATCAAGTATGTAACTTAATAAACTAATATAGCATATAGAGATATAAGTAGATTGAATAAACAAATTATCAACTATACAACACCTAATAGCTATTCAAATATTTAAAAAACAGTCACAAAAATGTTCATTCACACAGTAGTCTACAATAATAACAAATGTCAATTGTCTCACACACGATACACGGCGATGACCCGCAATACAGAGACACCGGACTCGCTGGTCCACTCCCGTGCCGTACACACTACCCCGGCACGCACCACACGAACACTGGACTCGCCGGTCCACTCCCGTGCCGTACACACTACTCCGGCACTCGCCACACGAACACTGGACTCGCCGGTCCACTCCCGTGCCGTACACACTACTCCGGCACTCGCCACACGAACACTGGACTC
>CABFOV010000184.1:211166-232886 GCA_902141375.1 Timema poppense | reverse complement strand
CTCCATGATTATGGTGCGCTAATTCGCACCGAAACATGTCGGGATAACTAGAGTTCCTGTAACCACCATCTACACAGGAAAACTGTTATAAGGAGTAAGGGACGCCAATTCTTCAAATAAAGACTTAGATACTTGGTCATATAATTCTGTATAATATAACAATTTATTCTATAGCTTAGCTTATTATTTTTAATTAAGCCATTTTATTTGTTATGACCTTGTTACACTTAGTGTTTTGTTTATATTCTTGACTTGCAGGTTTATTTGTAAATACTGTCAACCATATATTTTTTAATCCATTTTTCTAGCCCCCTTTGACTCGTATTATTTTTATGTTTTTATTCAACCTACGATTGTTATTAAAATGAAATGATTTTTAACACATTAGTTATTCACTTTCCATTGTATTTAACTTTTTAGCCTTTTCTTTCTCGTTAATATTTGTATTAATAACTATCTAAGTCTTTAGTTATAATTATCAATGATAGCTAATTTGGTTGACAATAATTATAACACAACCACGAGAGGTGCTGATGAGAGGTGCAGGATGACAAAATATAAACCCTTTCGATTTTATTAAATATTTAAAAATAATAGACCAACAGTGGGTTTGAGTGTTTAAAGAATTAATTGTTTATGTGATTAAAATCGTTCTGTGTAGAAGTAAGTAATTTCTCATTAAAAGTTTATTTTGTAAAGTAAACTTGTTTTATGAAACACTTGATGTCTCCTTTGCCACTTGGGCGGTAGTCTATTTGTAAAATTTAGACTTATTAGTAGGTAGCCACTTTTCGATTCTTTCTGTTGATTGGAATATTTGTACTAAATATAAATTTTATTGCATTTGTAGTTACTAGTTTAAACTTTAAAATTTATAATCTTTAATTTAGAGATAAGATATCGTAGAAGTATTTCTGAATAAATTATAAAATTAATTTATATTTATTGGTTTATAAGTTATGATTATAACGATAACCGATTTGTTTAGTGAGAAATTACAAGTATTCTAATATAATATTACTTTGTTTTATATTATAATGTTAAATGCTAACATGTCGAAATCTTCTCGGCTACTTCAAAGCCGGTGGTCTCACAGAAGTTTGAATTGTGTCGGGAAGTCAATTGTTAGTGTAATTTATTTTAATCAAAGTTGATTTTTGAATTTAAATTTAATATTAAAATTTAATTATATAATCGGATTTCAGAAGTGTGATTCAAGTGCTTTGTTAATAATTTAGAGGAGATGTTTAAGCTCCTTATTAATATAGTAAAGTTTCAAAGGGTTAATGGTTTAACCTATTTGTTTGGTCGGAATTTAAAATGGTGATTCAAGCGCTTTGTTAATTGTATAGAAGAACTATTTAATACTTTAATATTCCAATGGTGGAAATACCTTTTACCTTTATATTTAAAAGCCTTTATGCTCTTTAATAATATAATAAGGATTCAAAGGTTTAATGATTTAATCTTTTAGTTTAGTCTGAAATCACAAGGGTGATTCATCCGCTGTATCAACTAAGTAGAGGAGCTCTTTACGCTCTTTATTATTACATTAACGATTTTTGATTATTATTGGGCTTCTTTAAGGCTAATTCATATACATACATAATTTATGTTATAATTGTTTTGTTTCAAACGTAGTCTACTTCAAGGATTACTATTACTTTGAGATTGTGTAATATATCCTCAACTGTACTGCACAGGTGCAGTCTCTTCCAAATTTATATGATTTTAAATACTTATTAGTTCACCTTGTGAAGCCATGTATTATTTTGTTTACCTCTGTTGCCTTTCTTTGAATAAACAATTATATTTTTTCTTAAGCTTGCAAATGTTACTATTTTTGTTACAATAAATTCCATATAGATTAAAGCCACCCTGTTCCCGACTATTGGGGCTTTAGAGGTGAGAGTTGGAGGTGGTGAGTGGTACAGGTTGTCTCAAGCGGTTTGTGGAATTGTATATCTAAACCTGAAATTAATGGTAGTTTACTGTAGGTCAAAAAGAGAAAAATTGATTTTCTCAAAATTGTCTCTTAACGATTTTGATTAAAATTAATTTCTAAGCATTAATCAATAAGATAAACAAAATGACTACACTCATTTTGTCGAATAAATTAATGAAAGGTTCGGGTTTGGTGGATTCATTTTCATTTTTTATCATATCTCATAAACTATTTAAAACATTAAATTACTTAGCGATGCAAATATGTAGGTCTATTTCATAATAATAATATAATAAATGAGTTTAAATATCAGCAGTGTCTGTCTTTTGAATATTCTTTTAGGAAACATTATTTAAGCGTGGTTTGCCGAAAAGTTATTTTTGTAAACTTTATTCTAAATTACCTTAAACAATATTAGAAATTTTTATGGTTGTTTTACTTTTCTTCACCAAATCTTATCAATAATAGGTAATAATCTATGTAATTAGAAAACAATTTTAGTATTTAAAAATGGATATCTTGTCAGGTGAAGAAATATTTTACTTCTACCGTCTTAACTTTAAATTTTACTTTAATCATTTTCTCCATCCACAGATCATTATATATATATCTATATATAAGCCCAATTCTAGTAGTAGCATGGTGTGAGTATGGTCAAAATAAAGTCAATCTACTCCTTTAATAGTATAACACGTGGTTTTTGATTGAATTTAACACGCAATAGTTATGTTTAAATAAAATAGTTAAAAATTTTTAAAATTTTCTCGCCATATAACATGATAGCATTTATCTTTTTTAGCGAAATCATATTTATTCTCAGTCTATCATAGCTATTCCTAAACTCTTCAATTTATAATCTTAAATGTTAACCAATATTACAAATAGTTATTTTTTAATAACAAAATGAAACAATACTGCCTCGGTAACGAACACAACACCACTTAAACATAGTCCAATGATGAAGATGAAAAATGGTGTTTGAAGGTGTTCCAATATTAAAACCTTTGGTCCAACAAAACCTTTAGTGATCGCAGATGATGAAGCACCCCTAGAAATGAAGTCATTATTCATCTTCTCAATGACACCACCTTCGACCATTCTTTGAAGAGTTGTACTGAATATTGCAATGAAGGGTGATTTTCTGTCTCCCAAGTCAATGCCTCCATAATAGGAAGCGTAGCACTCATCCACAACGTGAAGCAAAGGAGAATCGTCGGCAGGTTTACAATGGATAGTCCATAGAGTTTAAGCGTCAGTCTGCAAATATTTTTCTGATGTGCCATCATATATAGGGCCTCGTCTTCATTTGGAATTAATTCGAGTTTATTTATAAGGGTAATGAAAAATGGATCTTTTATATCTACGATACGTTGAAAAGTTTCCATTTCACTAATGGAAAACAATTTAGAGACTTTAAGATCAGAATATAAGGCCCCACTTAGGGTTTTATTATAAGGAAAATATTTTGTGGTGGCCAAATAGCTTGTCAAACAACCTTGATAAGAATTATTAAATATGAGGTTTAGAAACAAAATAAAGGTGATTATCAATCTTTGAGGGAGAAAAGAAGGCTTACATTGCGTTGATCCAAGAATAATAGTACTTAATGATTCTACGAACTTTTCTTTGGAAATCTCTTCATTTATTTCAAATATATCAAGATGAGAAAGTAATTTCCAAACACCCGTTACACAAACGATTGTAAACAAATACAGTCACCATACATCATTTGTAAACGGTAAAACAATGTTCATATATCTTGGTATCTCTGACGCTTTTGGTGTAATTACTGTAATGCACGCTCCAACATGAGGGTATGATGTTCGTTCAAGGTTGTAAGGCTGTATAGGTTCCATATTTAAAACTATTTGTTTGGAAGGATTGAATTTACTGTCACTTTCTTTAGGTGGTGTGTAAATCAGAGTAGCATTTATCTTATTTACTACTAGGTTAAATAGGTCTACGTCACGCCCCTCAGCAATTAAATTTTCTTTATGGTCACTAAATTTTATAAATGTGGTCATTGATCTTGTTACCGTGGTTATATTATACCCTTGAATATCAGAGAACTTATTTGTGAATAAAGGTCTTAGTTTATTTAAGTAATCTGCGTTGAAATTTACAGTATTTTTACTTTTTACAAATGGATTATAAGTTAGTATTTGTAATTTTGTTGTTACTTTACTGTACTTATTACAATAGTCAATCCCTAATGAAAGTCCATACTGGAATATAACCACTAAGTTGAGTATATTAAAGTTTTCCCAGCAGTCTCGAAACATGTCCACCATTCTTGTCAGCTTCCTCTGTCACAGTTGTGGTGATGACCAGAAGGAAGAAAGCTCGTGGGTTCCAGAATGGAGAGTATGTCCATTTGCTATTTACAAAACATTCTCCTCTTGTTTCGTTGATGATAAAGATGAACCCAACACTATTTTCTATGTTATCATTTTTCTTCAACGCGACAAATACTCCATCATCATTTACCAAATAATCTTGCAGGGATATAATTGGAGCAATACGATCACTGTGAAGGTATCGAAATAGTTCTGTTCTAATTTCAAATTCGAGAATATCATCAGTATTTATCACAATCAAGTAAATAGGTGTTTTGAGCAATTCATTTATAATGAGCTTAGTTTTATTTGTAAGCTCTGACATATTATACGAGTCACTTATACTTAACATTGTAACTTTGCTACTTACGAAATTAATTGAGATAAATATAATTAGAATGGGTTTGTATTTCATTTTTTGTAAAATAATATCAAAACCAATATCAAACATTATTGCATCAGCTAAAATATTTACATTTACTTTTATTATTTCAATAATTTAAACTAATTTAATTACGTGTCCGAGAAACTTGGTTGTGGTTTTCCATCGTTTTTTACCAGCCATAACAACATTAGGAATATAATATTCATAATAAATGTCCATCTATAAATGAATCAATTCATGCTCAATATATATCTTCTTACTATAATAAATGGTGTCTACTCTTGGTCTCACTTCTGTGTGTGTGATATTTGACATCCTCTACGTCACAATTCTTTACCTAGGGTGACTAAACTTAGAATCAAATTGTCAATTTATTCTTTAGCTCTATATTGTTAAATTCTTTTTTCGGTTCAGCTCTCTAGTTTGAAAATTGTTTACATTATATGTAGTTATATTACTTTACATTTAGACACATAAAATATAAACAAAATTCCATATATACACACCCTTATAGCTCTCATAATAACCAGTGATACTACAATTGAATGGTTTTATTTATTTACTATCATTACGAAATCATATTTTAGTATTAAATATACAAAATTTTCAAAAGTTAACTCTTTTCTTAACATCGATATTTAGTAATTGCGTCTGTAAAATGCTATTAAATTTTAGAAGGCGTAATTCTTTACATCAGGATAATATACAATGGAACAAACAAAGTAAAATTACTCAATGACCGATTTTTAAATTGTATTTGTTTAAAAAAGTGAAAAAATATATTAAAAATTTCCAGAAAAAGTTTTTTTTACACAGTTGAAAATGTCATTAAATTAATTAGCACTAATTATAAATCAAACCATAAGTATTTTAAGTATTTAGTTAATATGTTGCTTTATCTTCAATAAATGCATTCCAATTGAAATTAGTCGAAATTAATTGATAATATTAATATCATTAAAATATAAAAGTAAAAGTATCTTTAGTTGATAATCGAAGCACTTCTTGCTTTTCTATGGACCGATTTCAAAAGTGGATCTACTATTAAAAAAAGTCGTTTTATACTTATTTAAACATTGTTCCAAGGATATATCTCAGAAATTAAAAATTAAAAATCTATTTTATAAAAGGATACTGAATATTAAATCGAACATTTGGATTAATCACAGTTTGTTATATACCAAAGGTTCACATAAAACAATAAATTGAGTATGTTTAGTTTTTAAAAACCTTGTTTTAGTTTTATACAAGAAGTAAACACCAAATAATCTACTTTTTATTTTACATATTTTAATTAACAAAAGTATTCATAAGAAATATAATAGATCTTTTAAAAACTTTTACTAACTTATAGGCAACTACACCCTTCATCCACGAATTGTTTAAGCTTATAAATGAAAATGGTTTGTTTGTGTTAATAAATATATATTAATCTACTTTAGTTCATGTGAACTTGCGTGTGGTTGGTAATAACCTTGGCATGTCGACTTGTGTTAGATATAATAATATATATCACTATCTGATTAAAACCTAACATATTCAAGTCTAGAACGTGGAAAAAAAGAAGAAATAAAACATGAAGCTGACCTGCAATCGAATCATATTGACTTAGCGACCACCGTCTGTTTGTCGAAAATGGTGCCAGCTTTATGGATAGAGGGTGTCATGTGGTCAGCCCAACAAGACCCAACCGATTTTTGGAAATTAAACACACACATATATATATAAGGTAGGTAGTAATTCGCGGATATGTACAATACCACATGATTAGGTGGGTACATATAAATTGAAAATACTTTTTGCGAAAAAGCTGAATGAAAAGTATACCTCTAGGACAAAGGTAGTAACTAACCCCTTTTAATTTATTGTTAATGTTCAGGTTCCTATATATTTGAATTTTGGTAAATGTTTACCGCTAGGTACTGAGAAACTCCTACATACCGAACTGGAGATACTTGATGAGAAAAATGGTGATAACTATGTTTTGTTAGAACTTCTATTTGGTAGCGAAGTTCTGAATGAAAAACATTGGTATGTTAGACCTCTCTTCAGTAAGTTATTACTAATATAAGATAAGCAGATAGTGCCAGTTAGCCTTTCAAATATGAGTATGTCACTCGACGAGTTGTTTTTCGGTTGACTTGGACAGCCCATAGAAGGTTGCGTGAGGAAGAGTAGTGTTGAGAGTAGAGGGTAAGAGAGAATGAATGTATGTGGAACTAAGGGAATGTGTTTGTATGAGTGTGGTTGGTATCGGACTAGTGTCGCCGCGAGAGTTTGTTTAGAGGAAGAGAAGGAGGAGAATATTCTAATTCCTGGGGCAGTAGTTTAGTTTGCAGCTTCGAGTCATTGAGGAACCTTCTGTGGGTTCTGCGTGGTTCTTTCTCAAGGAATTTGGAGTCGTCTAACTCTAGTTAGGGTCGGGGGATTGTGGCCATTGTTGTGGTTTGTAAGGGGAGAATGAACCTGGGTGGAGCACTTTGAGGAGAGTTGACAGGGCAGGGTGTTGGGTGACCTTGTTTTGCTAACTTCAGTGGTCTCTAAAGGGGGCGTAATTAGTGGCGCGTAGTTTCTTGCTTCCTTTCCTACCTTGCTGCCTCAGGACTTCCATGTGAAGGATGGGAGTTGGGGTTCATTAGCGGGGTTGCGGAAGGGGTGTAATAGGAGAAGTAAGGCAGAGAGGAGAGCTTCCCGAGTGTTTCTTGGATACCTATCAAGAAAGAAAAGAGAAACTGAGGAAATAATTAGATACATGGAGAAAGATAATAATAAACAACTTGGAAATATGAAATTGGTTTTGGGTATGGTACTTTATTTTACTCGTCCCCAAATGATAAACCAAAATACAAGAAATCTTTGTAATCTAGATTACGTGGATTGCTCGAACCTATCATTATTAATTCTAAGCTCTATATTTTTAATTAATGTACAATACATTCTTACGTGCTAGGTCATTGATCCAAGGAACAAACATTATTATAAATATACATCGTCACATTCTCAATAAAGAGTTTTCGGACATTCTGTATAGTATTTGAGTCCGTTTGTTTTGCTCTCCTCTGTGGCTTTAGGCAAAATACTTTACAAATCCCATTTTATTGGAAGGTTTTTACACACCGTAATTGATAAAATACTTTGCTATAATTGCTGAATAACCTATGAAAAGATTTTAAATAACTTATTAAATTTACAGCTGATGATGATGATGATGTGAACAAAGTGATTATTTAGGTTAGGCAATGATAACCCACCTATGAATGGTATCAAACGAGCTATTAAAAAGTTAATAAACCATCACAGAATATAGATGATTTTCTTTGTAAAAATAAATATATGCTATATTATTATTATTATTATTATTATTATTATTTATCACCGCGTCTTACTACTAACATTTCGGGTTATACGCAAATCTATGGTATAGTTCAGGAAAAATTAAACTACGCAGCTAACAATATTAGTGTTGAGTATCAAAAAACAAAGTATAATCTAATGTATCTCGTGTTATAATTTTACTTATTAATACCTATTTATTAATATTTAAGCAAAATGTATTTAAATGTTATATTTACTAATTAATACAACTGTCGCAAAATAATTTTAAATCTGTTTGTATGCTATAATCTACGGTAATAGCCGGACAAATCTGGTTGTATTAATTATGTATTTATAGTACCACGTCTTACTGCCCCCCCATGTAATACGCTTATGTTAATAGTACGCTCATGGTCCTAAGGATTTGGAAGGTTATGAATTGATGATGTGTACCAGCATTTGCGTGAAAGTAGAATGGAAAAGCCTTTTGAAAAACTATCTTTAGGGAACCCGACCGAGATTCGAACCCCGATCTGCCCATCATCGACCGTCTAGTCTACTGCGAAAGAAGAACGTTGGCCACGAGGACATTGAAGTGGGATTTTGTAAGAAGTGCCTTCTTGTAAATATACGGCTGTCGTGTAGATATTTTTTTACAAGTGACTAATATTTACCAGACCTATTTTCTTTAGGAAACATTGTCTTTTTACAATGATAAAACATTCACTTGTTAATTTATAATAGTAGACTCTTAGTTTTATGAAATAGGCCCAAAGATATAAAGTACTTTGATTTTTTTCTTCCCCCAAGAGTCACTTTGAAATAAATGATGGAGCCAGAGTGGATAGTCGAGATTTAAATGGTATATTAAACATTTTATTGTTGTTTTTCGTGCTTTTTAATCCAGTGTTACGACAAAGTATCAATAAATTAGATCTTTAGTAAAAGTTGTGAACACTTTGTAAAATAAAAAGCATTGTTAGAGCCATAAGTTAATATATAATTCGAATAAATTAAATATAGTCTCCCAATTGGACATGATTATGTTAACAACTGTCTTAGATTTAATTTAAACAATATTATTTTAAAATTATAATAATCCATTTAATATATCGGGTATGAAATCTGTCTGGAACACTAGTCTTGTTTCTAGGTATGTCTTATAAAATCAGAATTTAAATACAATCACCTTTGTCAGGTTGAAAAATTAAATTTCATAAATCCACCCAGGAATAAAATAGTGGTGACGCATTGGCTGTTACCATGGCACGTACATCTTAGCAAAACTGCAGTAGCAGTCTTTTTTACTTCAAGTCAATATCGACCGTAGAATTAACTCAGATAATTTGGGCTACATCAGTGTTATATATACAAGCACATGTAACCAGAGAATTAATTCGGATAATTTGGGTTACATCAGTATGATATTTACAAGCACAAGTGACCGTAGAATTAACTTGGATAATTTGGGTTACATCAGTATGATATTTACAAGCACATATGACCGTAGAATTAACTTGGATAATTTGGGTTATATAAGTATGGTATTTACAAGCACAAGTGACCATAGAATTAACTTGGATAGTTTGGGTTACATCAGTATGATATTTGCAAGCACATGTGACTGTAGAATTAACTTGGATAGTTTGGGTTACATCAGTATGATATTTGCAAACACATATGACCGGAGAATTAACTCGGTTAGTTTGGGTTAAATCAGTGTCATATTTACAAGCCCAAGTGACCGTAAAATTAACTTGGATAATTTGGGTTACATCAGTATGATATTTACAAGCACAAGTGACCGTGGAATTAACTTGGATAATTTGGGTTACATCAGTGTTATATATACAAGCACATGTAACCGGAGATTTAACTCGGTTAGTTTGGGTTAAATCAGTGCCATATTTACAAGCACAAGTGACCCTTAGAATTAACTTGGATAATTTGGGTTACATCAGTATGATATTTGAAAGCACATGTGACCGTAGAATTAATTTGGATAGTTTGGGTTACATCAGTATGATATTTGCAAGCACATGTGACCGGAGAATTAACTTGGATAATTTGGGTTATATCAGTGTTATAAATACAAGCACATGTGACCAGAAAATTAACTTTGATAATTTGGGTTATATCAGTGTTATATATACAAGCACATGTGACCGGAAAAATAACCCGGATATTTTGGGTTATATTAGTGTTATATATACAAGCACATGTGACCGGAAAATTAACCCGAATATTTTGGGTTGCATCAGTATGATATTTACAAGCACAAGTGACCGTAGAATTAACTTGGATGATTTGGGTTACATCAGTGTGATATTTACAAGAACATCTAACCGGAAATATTAACTTGGATAGTTTGGGTTGCATCAAGGTAATATTAACAAATACACGCGAGCAGGGAATTTATTTATTCAAACTAAATGTATATAATATTTAGCTTTCTTTCCATTACGTGTTACAACTCTTACGTGCCTTACAAATTTATTCATGTTAATGCACTACGGATGAGGAAGATAGAATTAAGAAGAAATGTACCTGAAATTGAGTAAGTTAAGTGTAGAAAACCATTTATGGAAAAACCTATCATCATTTTACCCACCTATGAAATAAACCTTGAGCACCCTACAATGGCAAACCAGATCAGACTGAAGGATACTTTTAAGATTCAGTCAAATTATTGGATACTTAGTCATCGCTTGATCTCGCAATAGAATATACTGCTGATAATAGAGATATCAGAGCTATTATCCAGGTCGAATATGCTTAGGATAGACAGTTTTCCACTCTCCCTCCACGCCAATTCTAGTATATTTCTTCTAAATTCAAACCTCTTCAGCCTTAACCCATCTCGGTCAATACTAGCTATGCTTTTAACATGAATGTGTAGTATAATGTCATACTAAAAAAAATGGTCACCCTATTGTACATATGAGTTTCAATAACATAAAAATAAAATTGTTTCTCTAAATTCTTTATTAAATAAAATAATAATGCCAACATAGTTTAGATAAGATACATCCGCATTTACGTGAAGAGGGGATGGAAAAAATATAGTAATATAACATTTTGGAGAACCATCCCCCACAGCCATTACCCAACCAAGAGTCGAGCCTTGACCTCCTCATCCAAAATAGCGAGACAGTTTCCTTGGCCCATTTACTAGTATGTTCCTGAATTCTTGTAAAACGTTTGACTCACACGCTCGGCTCCAAACTGAGGACGGAATTTGCTTTTGAGTGTCCTAACAATTAATAAACTAGCAGAAATATGATATATGGACCCATGATGCTTTGCAACACAAGTAGAAACAGATGAATAAACCCTCTATCATCGATGAGGTAACTGCAGACCTTATGGAGAAAAACTTTATGCTTCGCTCTCTCTCAGTTAACTGTTGTTAAATCTCCTCGCTCTCAGTTTTGTCTGAAGGGGGTTTTATGTGGTAAGAAGGAGTTACTGGCAACGTCGAATAACCAGCTTTGCTAAACCTGTTTTATATTTGAGGGGAGATTTACGTCACGAAAACGAGAGAATGTGAGTGTTTATTATTATTATAATTATATTTAGCACCACGTCTTACTACCCGTTCGGGTTATACGCACTTACGCTAATGTGTAATGTGATTGTGAGATGAAATTGGAAAACCTACAGTTTAATGTGGGATCCGAACCATGATGTAGGCATGGTATTACACACATTTCCAAGCTGTGATTAATACATGTCTTGTCAGATGTCAAGGAAGGGTTTGACACTTAGATAATGCTGTGCCGGGACCAAGGATTGTACCCCAAACTCCAATACAGAAGTCCGACACCTTATCCCTAGAGCATTAGGTCACCAAAGATGTTTATTAATACTAACCATGCGATTCCATCAAAGATAATATCCAGTGTAGCTATAGATCGATATATCTATATATATCACTCCAGCGTCCAAATCAGTGCATGGCTTCACCAGGGAGAGATATGTTACTGTATCTCCAGGTTTTACCTGGTGGCAGCACCCCCCTCCCCTCCCAGTGGTCATATACCCTAGATGACGTCACCAGACTGTTGCAATCCTCCCCATTGGATATTTTGTACCGTTTGGATTTTTGTTTGAATCCATGAGAGAATATTGCACTTCGTTTCAGTAGGAAGTGCTATCTGATTCTATCGGACAGATCACCCATTTTATTGTTGGTTGGTGGTGTTTATTTGTTGGCGTTGGTCTCTTTTTATTTTGATTCAAATACCTGAGATATTTGGTGTGAACTCTTCGTTAGAAGAGTTAGTTAAGGTCTTCTTCCACCTGGTCCACTCATCGGGATCTGATCACTGGGTATATGATAGCTACATATCACCCTATACAATTTAATTCTATCAGCTTCCTTGGCCACGTGTTCTAACGCGCTAGTCTCGCGGTATACTAGACTACTGAGGATAATTTTCTAACATATATTTCTAATATCCCTAAATGCAAATGTGGGTACACTTTGTTTATATAACTTCCTTAACCCTTAAAGCTATTAGTGATATTAGTACATTAGTGTATTACCCGATCGGATAGTAAAGTGCGGTGCTTAAAAAACAACAAAAAAGTATGTCCAATCCATTATATTCGCCTTACCTTCAACTCACTGATAACTGAATGGTTTTGGTGTAATTATTCTCTTAATTGTGTGTTTCTTCTGAAACTTCACTCATCATTTTCTTTCAAAACATTATATAGGATTTATGGAAATTCGTTTTAAAATTTGATCAAATTGCGGTATTCCGTTAGTATTGTGGAACAAGTTTCGGATGAATATAATATACCCGCCTTGTAGATCCTTGGTTTGGTTTTGGTTGTGAATTCTTAGGTCACAATATTTTAGAGGGTGAGAAGTGACATAAGACAACTGATAACAGACATATTTTATTTTGGATAAACATATATTTATCATTAGTATGACGAAGAATGTCTTCAAATTAATGTTTTGTTTCGTGAAAATAATCAAAAGAACTACCCACGCATGATTAACCCATAAACTACTTTTCGATTTGTTGGGCTGGAGAGAAAAGGGGGAGGGGGCGCTAATTCCTACATGGTGTTACATGGGGAGGCTGGGGTGCATCAAAGTGTTACGTAACACAGATTTTATTCTTAAACTATAACGCTGAAAAGATAAAATTATTTTTAATGTTTTCACCTCTCCCCATTGGATATTTTGTACCGTTTGGATTTTTGTTTGAATCCATGAGAGAATATTGCACTTCGTTTCAGTAGGAAGTGCTATCTGATTCTATCGGACAGATCACCCATTTTATTGTTGGTTGGTGGTGTTTATTTGTTGGCGTTGGTCTCTTTTTATTTTGATTCAAATACCTGAGATATTTGGTGTGAACTCTTCGTTAGAAGAGTTAGTTAAGGTCTTCTTCCACCTGGTCCACTCATCGGGATCTGATCACTGGGTATATGATAGCTACATATCACCCTATACAATTTAATTCTATCAGCTTCCTTGGCCACGTGTTCTAACGCGCTAGTCTCGCGGTATACTAGACTACTGAGGATAATTTTCTAACATATATTTCTAATATCCCTAAATGCAAATGTGGGTACACTTTGTTTATATAACTTCCTTAACCCTTAAAGCTATTAGTGATATTAGTACATTAGTGTATTACCCGATCGGATAGTAAAGTGCGGTGCTTAAAAAACAACAAAAAAGTATGTCCAATCCATTATATTCGCCTTACCTTCAACTCACTGATAACTGAATGGTTTTGGTGTAATTATTCTCTTAATTGTGTGTTTCTTCTGAAACTTCACTCATCATTTTCTTTCAAAACATTATATAGGATTTATGGAAATTCGTTTTAAAATTTGATCAAATTGCGGTATTCCGTTAGTATTGTGGAACAAGTTTCGGATGAATATAATATACCCGCCTTGTAGATCCTTGGTTTGGTTTTGGTTGTGAATTCTTAGGTCACAATATTTTAGAGGGTGAGAAGTGACATAAGACAACTGATAACAGACATATTTTATTTTGGATAAACATATATTTATCATTAGTATGACGAAGAATGTCTTCAAATTAATGTTTTGTTTCGTGAAAATAATCAAAAGAACTACCCACGCATGATTAACCCATAAACTACTTTTCGATTTGTTGGGCTGGAGAGAAAAGGGGGAGGGGGCGCTAATTCCTACATGGTGTTACATGGGGAGGCTGGGGTGCATCAAAGTGTTACGTAACACAGATTTTATTCTTAAACTATAACGCTGAAAAGATAAAATTATTTTTAATGTTTTCACCGTAAATAAATAAACTTATTGATAATTTCCAATTATCTACGGCGTTGACAATGGAAGTTTAGCCATTACATTTTACTTATCGATATTTCGAATTCTCTTAGATGGCATTTTCTACCTGAAACTATGAACACCAAGCCGATGTGAGGAGTACATATTATTATATACTTTTGTAAACACTAATACATTCCGTGTGTTCTACTAATCCTTGAAATGCATTATATTCAAAACTGTTCTTTGAACGATACAATAATTTAAGAAAGTTATTAACCTTAAAAATACTTTAATGTATGGGCCATTGTCCATAAATACTAATAATAATACCCTGTGTTAATAATTTATATTCAAGATTTAAACTTAATTCTTTGTTGTGTTAAATCTGAGTTCCTCTTTTAGTATCACAAAAATTTCCCTATGAAATAATAACATTCACTCTCAATGTGGAAAGTTAAGTAAAACGGGTTAAGGGGCAGAAGGGTGTAGTGAAATAAAATCTCATTGGGTAACCACTCTAATAAAAAATTGTCACCCTTCAACTTTTAAATTAATGAATATTCTCAAAATATGAAACTCAAAGCATCCATATGTGTTAGGAAATCTTCTTACATTTGAGTGAGAATTAAATTTATTTATTTTTTATTGTTTTCAACTCTATCTCTACGCTCCACTCCTATTGCAAACACTTGTGAAAAATGGCTGAAATACATGTTTTGTCTCTATTTTTTTCGTTCCATCTCATTCTTTCGCTTTTCGAAGGATATACCATGGTGTAACTTAAAAAAACAACACATGGATGCTTCTGGAACAATTTCCTTCGAAATATATATATATATATAAAAAATATATATATATATATATACTTAATAAGAAGGCTTTTACACAGTCGTCTACGGTCATCGCACAGTATTATAAGGGAACAATCCGCGACCAAATGGTCTCTCTATTTTCAAAAATAAAAACGGTTCAAGTATAAAGAAACAGCCATTGAGCTGCAGCACCGGGATAAGTTTATAAATACAATAAATAAATAATAGTAATAATAATTGATAAAAATCAAGTTCTTATACAGCGTCTATCTAAAACATTTCCTCAGACTTCGGCAGGCTATTCCTTGGGTGAAAATAGAATAATTCACATCTGCAACCTGGGGCCTATATTAAATATTAAGGGCGGTATTAACCCCTAATTGTCTTGTTGAATGTCTTTACATAATACGAATTGCCTTGTCTTGTCTGATCAGGTGTGCGGTTAACCTAAGAGCCCTGGGCTCAAATCCCAGATAGTACGTTGAATATTTTTCCCAAAAGGGGAACTAATTCAATGGTCACCAGGGCTTGATTAATAAGGCTTAAATTAGTATTAAATGTTTTCACTGGCTCCACGCCCTCATATTAACTATCCCCTTCAAACTCACTATACCCCTCATAATTATAGTATCATCCTCATACTCACTATCACCCTTATACTCACTACAACCTTCATACTCAAATCCCCCTCATACTCACCATCATCTTAATACTTACTATCCCCATCATCTCATTTCATCGGGACATGGAAAGAGCCTCCCCGAAAAATATCTACGATTAGTACATAAGTACTCCATAAGCTTTACACTACTGGGATACGAATGATATAACCCTGTTGTGCAATATTATTATAACTATTATTATTTCCAAGGGGGAGAGGGGAACTTTCAATTCCCTCTTAAACTAAGCTAGTTTTGATAAAAAAAAATTGTATTTCTACTCAATGTCTAAACTTTTAGTCTACGAGAACGTTAAAACCAGGAACCAGATTTTTATTTTCTTAAAACTATCAACATATCTTATATAATATGTTATAAAAATTTTCGTAAAACAATTGTAAAATAATTTTGTAAGTATACACTAAACATGAAAGTTGATCTTAAGTTGGTAGCTTAGACATACTTGGATTACCAAAGAGATTAAACTTGATTTCTTCACAGATTAAACTGCTACTATGAAGAGCAAAAGAGCTCCTTGGGATATTATTTAAAGGTAAAGTTACTGGCCTTTAATTTAATCTGCTTTAAGCTATTTCCGAGTATAAAGATTAAAGAGAATTTTAAAATTGAAGCATACGTTAATAAAATAACTTATTTATTTGTAAGACATTAAACTCAGATTATTTTTGCTACTCAAGTAAGTGAAATTAATAATAATATTTAGCACCACGTCTTACTACTCGTTCGGGTTATACGCTTTAATTAATAATTACTCTAATGGATTAGGACTTGGGAAGGTTGAATTAGAGGAAGTGAGCCCACATTTGCGTGGAAGGAGAGTGGAAAACAATTTAGGAAAAACCGCCCCCTGCTCACCCGACCGAGATTCGAACCTCGATCTCCCCGTCCTCAGCAGTCGAGATTCAACACGACAAGCGCGTTAACCAACTACGCCGACGAGGCGGGTAAGTGAAAATAGACCAATGCCATGATGAATTTTGGGTTGTATTATTAGGCCTATTCTGACAACTCTTCCCAAATAAATAATTAAGTGTACACTTAAATTCATTTTAACACTGAAGATTAAATAGTGAGAAAGCTGACAGCAACACCTATTTTCAGGATCAATATTGAAAATGTATTTAATTTTAGCCGCTAAAGAAAAGCATTCCTTGATATTTAGTAATTGTTGATTCCTTATAGTTTAATTTTTAGTCTTTATACTTAGTAGTATCAATATCCATATTTAGTAGTCCTTGGTGTCCATTTAAGTATTGCTGAAATATATAGTCCTAATCTATAATACCCACCAAGTTAAAATATCAAGAAAGATCAATCCGTGGATTTCAGCAATTCAAATTTCTTACAAGATGAAATAAAGTCAAGTATGAAACTCATTACTAGGAATCAAGGAATATTATATTTAAAATTATACAGTTAAGTATACCTTAACGGACACCTTTTAATAGTGGATTTATATTTATAAATGACATTCTTATTTTATCCCGCAACATAGCGTGGACTTTTACGGTGTAACACTCATTTATTTATCTGATATTTTATGTGGTATGGTATAAATGTGTGCATGTTATTCTTTGCTAGATTTATCGCGATAATATAAACTTATTAAAATAAATAATATTCACGACCATTACTTGGAGAATAAAACAAACTAGAAAAAATAGGATATCAAAACAAATATTCATATTATATTTTAATCGTGCAGAAAGGAAATAACATTGACATCCGTAATTGATTTTGTTTGTGATATCAAGGTCATGAGTAAAATATGGTATTTTATGTAGTATTAACAAACAAAATATGAACTTAAATATGTACAAATATTTATAATAATTTGCAGTAAAATATGTAATATTATTATATATAACTTGTAACAATGAATAAACCTTCTTTCAAAACCAATAACACATAGGCCTACATGTGACCTGGTGGTCTAGGGGTTGGTTGTCAGACTTCTGTGCTGGCGGCCGGGGTTCAATCCTCGATCCCGGCACAAATTTATCTGATTACCAAACCCTTCCTTCTCCTCTGACAAAACATCTTGTGAATGTGGGGAATGCCAGGCCTCCACCATGGTTCGGATTCCACGTTAAACTGTAGGTTTTTCATTTCATCTCACAATCACCCTAACATTACACTTTAGCGTAAGTGCGTATAAACCGAACGGGTAGTAAGACGCGGTGCTAATAATAATAATAATACATAGGCCTACATACTGTATATTATTGAAATAAAATTTAATTTTATGGCTGTAAATTTATGAAGCTAGTATTAAAAAACTTTTTCTAAATATATACACAACTTTTTTAACGATATATATTGAACAATTAGTTTGATTAACAACACTTAACGGTGCTAAATATTATTATTATTATTATTAACAACACTTAAATTTCCCATTATTTAAATATTTCCAATAAATCAAATTACGCAATTAATCAAAGACATTTTAGAAATATTACAACACTACAAACATTCAATGAAACCGTTGTTGCCAGCTAAAAAAAAAGACAAAAAAAAAAGTCAATCCATTCTACTATTTCCTCTTCCGACCGAAGAATAACAGAAAATGGATCTAATCAGTTCCAATATTATTGTTTTTAAAATTCGCTGATTTGTTTTTACAAACTTACGCGCTACGCGAGGTATGTGGTTCATTGACCTATATCTGGCAACGCCACATTCTCTCTCCTTTACAGCACGAGAAACATCAGACCCAAAGTTACGTTACGGCAGTTGTAATCCTTTATATCATGACAAAATACCTGACTTAGACGTTGCTCACTGCCATTCCTTCAATGGATACATTCCTTTAGGAAAGGACAGGGTGCCTAAATATTAGTGGCACATGATTTAGAAGTATTTCCCCCAAGAAATACGTTAAAATACCAAACTAAATAACCACGCAAAATATATAATTGTATGCAAATCTTGAAAAATATTAAGAATCTAGTCAAATATGTAAACATGTGTCAAATTATAACCTAAAAAACATTCATTATCAAAGGATCTAATTTGCTTAAATTTAGCTTTCAAATTTCTAACTGGCAGGATTAAGATATGTAGTTATGAACAAATCCGGAATTCAGTCAAAATATTCAAATATAATAATTATTAATAATAATAATATTTAAATATATATACATGTTGACAAATATCCACCAAATAAGTCATGACATAGAAAGCAAAGGCAACGAAATGATATTTATTTTGGACTTGATTAAAATATAAATTAAATATAGTCCAAAATAAAAAGTCAGACTCGGCTCTCAAGTTTATTTAGATGGGGTTTAAATTTTAGAACATATATAAGTGTCAGATGGAGGGATCTTTAAAATGATCATTTAAAAAATAAATAAATTATAAACGCATCTCAGTGCATCAAGGAAATTCTCATATACCTAATAAAATTAATATATTAGGCGTTGACTTGTTTGTTAAAGCTCTTACTAAGACTAATTCATATTCTCTAGTGTTTTTACTTTCTCGATATCTTATAGGTAGAGAGAGTATTGTGATCTTCAACAATATCGAACTCAACATTTTGATGAATTTCGACGTTTCATGGCCACGCCGAATCCGATGAAGTGGTTTTTGAATTTCCGTCTGTCTGTCTGTCTGTCCAACTAGGGCCTACACTATTTTACAGACCGGGCTAAAACTTGGTATCTACGGTTTTAAGAATCAAATAGCCAAAAGTTTATTTTTTTTTAGTGAGGATTTACTTGCATGTAGATATCATAATTTGAAATGAAAAAATGACACCTAAACACAAGAATGGTTAATGGTTTAACCTATTTGTTTGGTCGGAATTTACAATGATAATTCAAGCGCTTTGTTAATTTTATAGAAGAACTCTTTAATACTTTGATATTCCAATAGTTGAAGTACATATAACCTTTATATTTAAAAGTCTTTATTCTCTCTAATAATATAATAAGGATTCAAAGGTTTAATGATTTAATCTTTTAGTTTAGTCTGAAGTCACAAGGGTGATTCAGCCGCTGTATCAACTAAGTAGAGGATCTCTTTAATCTCTTTATTAATAGATTAACGATTTTTAATTATTATTGAGCCTCTTCTAGACTAATTCATATACATAAATAATTTATATTATAACTGTTTTGTTTCAAACGTAGTCTACTTCAATGACTACTATTACTTTGAGATTTTGAAATATATCCTTAACTGTACTGCGCAGGAGCAGTCTCTGCCATATTTATTTTATTTTAAGCACTGATTATTTCAACTTGTGAAGCCATGTATTATTAATTTTTTTACCTCTGTTGCTTTTATTTGAATAAATAATTTAATTTTTTCTTAAGCTTGCAAATGTTACTATTTTTGATACAATAAATTCCATATAGATTCAAGCCACACTGTTTCCGGCTAATGTTGCTCTAGCAGTTTGAGTTGGAGGTGGTGAACGGTACAGGTTGTCACAAGGGGTTTGTGGAATTGGATATCTAACCCTGAAATTAATGGTAGTTTACTGAATGTAAAAAAGAGAAAAATTGATTTTCTCAAAATTGGCTTTTAACAATTTTGATTAAATTTTATTTCTAAGCATTAATCAATATTATAAACAAAAGGACTATTAAAATTTTTTTCGAATAAATTAATGAAAGGTTCCGGTTTAATGGGTAAATTCTCATTTTTTATCATAATTTATTCATAAACTATTTGAAATTACTTATCGATGCAAATATGTAGGTCTATTTAATAATAATAGTATCGTCACCGCGTCTTACTATCCGTTCGGGCTATACGCTTTAAGTATTAATTACGTTAATGTATTAGGAAATGGGAGGGTTGAATTAGAGTAAGTGAACCCGCATTTGTGTGGAGAGGGAGTGGAAAACTATTTACAAAAATCAACCCCACTTCACCCGAATTATATTCGAGCTTCGATCTCGCCGTCCTCGGCAGTCGAGCTCAACACGACTAGCGCAATAGACAACTACGCCACCGAGGCGTGTGTAGGTCTATCTATAATACAAATATTTTTTTAAATCACAGTTCAATAAAACAAATAATTATTGAACAAAAAGTTATTGTGACCATACAAAAATATCCAACCCGATATGTTGACAGATGTGAAGTTTCATGATCCCCGAACACTAAAAAGTAGTTTTTGCAATGCCATCTGTCTGTGTGTCTGTCTAACCCTAAAATTAAGAGTAGTTTAATAAATGGCGAAAGAGAAAACAGATATTTTCTCAAAATCGACTATAACGATTTTGATTAAAATTTATATCTAGGCGTTGACTAAGATTACAAACAAAATTGCTATTTTAATTTACCTCTAAAAATGAATTTAGGATACTTTTCAGAAGTGGGAATATCCTTATATCTGCAACTATTTAGATACTAAATTACTTATCTTTGCAAAATTGTAGCACTATTAAAAATAAAAATAAAAACTTACATTTGAATTACACCTTTATAAACCCAACGGTTTCGGAGGTATTAGCAGATATATTAATACAATTTAGTGAGCTTTAATGTACAGTGATACTACTTAAATTATAATGCAATAATAAATTATCTAATTCCAGAGAGTAAGTAAATAAGTAAGTCTCTCAAAAACTTTATGTTTTTTTTAACGATGTTCCAAACGGCAACAACATCTAATACCAACCACCCTGTAATATGGAGCTTCAACACTCACTAAGTTTGGCGTGCCTCCTCTCCATCAGATGGGACGCTGACACACACCGTCAAGACGTTCAGTCCCGCGGCTTGAACAAGTTAGACTGAAGAAAGACCCTAGTCAACAACTCTCTCGTCATCGATGCCAGGCCACTATGAAACTAAAACTCAACTTGAACAAGGGTATTTCCTGTTCCGGCCCTGAGGATGTTCTATTATCTCCGAGAAATCACTCGACTGTCCGCTAAGCTTCCAGAGCGCTAGTCGTCTCCCTTCCTTTTGTTCTATGTATCTACCCTCCTTCCCCCCC
>CABFOV010000184.1:177956-202094 GCA_902141375.1 Timema poppense | reverse complement strand
ATATATATATATATATATAAAACCATATAGTTGCATGATAAAGTTTAGACGAGTTTGTTTGATCTATTAAAGAAAGATCTATAAAAAAAGTATATTTATTTAAATATAAGACGACTAGAAGTGTCTAATGGTAGACCTCCTTTAGATCAATCCATAACAGTTTTCAGAATTAGGGCTGGTTCGGTTTTTTTATTCAAGGAATATATTTTTCCACTACCGACTGGGTAGGAATGACTTTGCTTCATTTGCCCTAAAATCTAACTCTAGACTAGGACAAACACAACATAAAGTCTTCGTAGGTTAATTTATCACTGTGAAAGAGTTAACAAAATTTCACCAATAATAAATCTTCGGCTATAATGTAAATCAAACCCGGAACCCTTAACTCAGTAGCAAGTCCTGTTATCGACTGATCTAAACGGGTGGTCACCTATGATAATGATATATTTTTTCTTTTGATTATATATTAAATTCGTTAACTTCTCCAATATATCATTGCAATACTATCTCATATTTATTATGTAAATGAGTCTTCAAATATTTTTTATAAACGATTCACAAATTTACCAATAGCGATTATACTAGTTGGATCTTCTATATTTTACTAATATCTTTGCTCTCGGCTAGTCAAATTTCACAAATAATTAATTATGTATTATCATCATACTTGAACCAAATCATCTCGGATACAAATACCATAAAACTTAAAATAACTCCAATGACGAGAATATAAAATGGTGTTTGAAGGTGCTCCAATATTAAAACCTTAGGTCCAACAAAACCTTTAGTGATCGCAGATGATGAAACACCCCTAGAAATGAAGTCATTATTCATCTTCTCAATGACACCACCTTCGACCATTCTTTGAAGAGTTGTACTGAAAACTGCGATGAAGGGTGAGTTTCTGTCTCCAAAGTCAATGCCTCCATAATGGGAAGCGTAGCACTCATCCACAACGTGAAGCAAAGGAGAATCGTCCTTATAATACTTCAGCTGGTTTACAATGGAAAGTCCATAGAGTTTAAACGTTAGTCTACACACATTTTTATATTGATATATCATAGAAAGGGCTTCTATTTCATCGGGAATTATAATAAGTTTATTAAATAGCGTAGTGAAAAATGGGTCTTTTATATCTAAGCTACTCCTAATAGTTTCAATTTCACTAATTGAAAAAAATGTAGAGACTTTTAGATCAGAATATAAGGCCTCATTTAATGTTTTAATATCAGGAGAATATTTTGTGGTAGCCAAATAACTAGTCAAACAACCTTGATAAGAGTTATTAAATATGATGTTTAGAAACAAAATCAAAGTTATTATCAACCTCTGAGATAGAAAAGACGGCTTACACTGCGTTGATCCGATAATAATAATACGTAATGTTTCTACGAGCTTGTCTTTGGCAATCTCGTCATTTCCTTCAAACATATCAAGATGAGAAAGCAATTTCCAAACACCCGTTACACATAATATTGTAAATAAATACAGTCTCCATACATCCATTGTAAAAGGTAGAACAAGGTTCATATATCGCGGTATCTCTGGTGCTTTAGGTGTAATTACAGTAATGCACACTCCAACATGAGGGTATGATGTCTGGTCAAGGTTGTAGGGCTGTATAGGTTCCATATTTAAAACTATTTGATTCAATGGATTAAATTTGCTGTCACTTGCTTTGGGTTGTGTGTAAATCAGAGTAGCATTTATCTTCTTCATTACTAAGTTAAATATGTCTACGTCACGTCCTTTAGCAATTACATTTTTTATATGATCATCATTAAATTGTAAAAAAGTGCACATTGATCTTGTTACCGTTGTCAAACTATAACCGTGAGTATCGGAGATTTTATTTGTGAATATATGGCTTATGTCCATTAAGTAATCTGAGTTGATATTTACAATCTTTCTATTACCTAAGAATGGATTATAAGATAGTATTTGTAGTTTGGTGGTTTCTTTACAATGACTATTACAATAGTCAATCCCAAATGAATCCTCGTACTGGAATATAACCACTAAATTTAGTATTTTGAAGTTCTCCCAGCAGTCTCGAAACATGTCCGCCATATTGTCAGTTTCCTCTGTCACAGTTGTGGTGATGACCAGAAGGAAGAAAGCTCGTGGGTTCCAGAATGGAGAGTCCGTCCAGTTGCTATTAACAAAACATTTACCTTTTGTATCGTCCCTGATAAAGATGAACCCTACACTATTCTCCAAGTTATCATTTCTCTTCAACCCAGTAAATACTTCATTATCTAACAAATAATCTTGCAGATATATAACTGGAACAGAATTATCGCTATGGATATATTTAATTATTTCTGTGGTAGTTTCATGTTTTGGAATTTTTTCATCACTGATCACAAGAAAGTAAAGATATTTCTTCAATAATGTACTTATAATAATCTTGGTAGTTGTTGTTAGTATTGTCACACTCAAGTCAATTTCCAGTTGTATTGGAATAATGGTATTTACTACACCAAATGTCAATAAGGTTATCCACAATAGTTGTGTAAAAATCATTGTTCATAAAAATGTATGTGAGCCTATCCTCATCAAAAATGAAAAATATCACTTCTATATTGATATTATTTTTATCAGGATTATTGTGTAAATTATGATTAGAGCAGCAATTCAAAAATATCAATTAAAAATAAAAGTGTGTGTTCACAGCACATATTTTTTTCTCTTCTTTACCTGAAAAGGGAGTTATTTATAACACTTAACTAAAAATATATAAAAGATACAAATAATAGGAATTGTTATTTTCTGGCCAAACTTGGAGGGATAACTATTGTGACTTTAAAAAAACCTCTGTTTTTTTTATATTTGAGATTGCTTTATAGGGTTTTTATAAGGTTCCCCCAAGGAGTTCTTAGAGTTATATATTTAATCCTGTAATAAATGTAGTTTATTAAAGAGTAAAGCTAAGTAAATTATTTTATTGGAAACATTTTTCTGAATTTGACTAAAATTCTCATCAAAGCAATTTTAATATAACAACAAAATATACTTATAATCTTAACATTCAGTAAGATGGGCTCATAAAAAGTAAAGCCTGTACCATTTTCGAGTATATTGACATGCAGAGTACTGTAAGTATTTCATATTAGTGCATTTTTCCAGTTTAGATAATATCTCCCCAACGTTTCAGACACGAAATTATATACCACTGAAAAGTAGTATTACTATAACAAATATTGGTTTTAAATAATTATACATTTATGAAAAAATATTTAACGAGCTATTGGGGATATTTAAAAAAATTTAAGTCTTTGAATTCTGGATTTATGGTTATTAATTGAGATGTGAACTGAGATGTTAATTTTATTCTCGATATATTTTTGTAAAAACGTATATTATTTAAATCTTAATATTTGGTGGGGTATGATTGTATTCTTGCAATTTATTTTTCTGAAATGGTGCTTTTTTTTTCACAAAAGTATATTAAAAATTTTAAGTAAATATCTTAATACTTAAGGTGAGTGAGCAAGAATATTTACTTGGTGAACTATACAATTTATTGTATTTACATAATGGAAAAAAAATCATCATATTCCAACATATGACATATAAAACTATATTCACTGTTTTAGAAACACAAATAGTAAATTAAACATTTCTGCAATCATAATACACTTTCCATTTCCTATATAAGATCTAAAATATAGATTTGTTTATAACTTGGAAAATACTGGTTTTCTAAATATATATTTTGAATAAAAATCTTCTATTTTAATAGTCTTACGGCTTTAAAAGTGTAGGTTATATTTTATTGCCATGAATTGCGGGTATACTACAAAAATCGGAGATATCCGCTTATATAAAGTACCAGATTAGTAATATCCTCTTATATATGCACCACCTTATTTGTGATGTTAAGCATGGTATTTAATAATTTTATTCAAAATAAATATAACCAGTTTAAAAAAGCAGCTTTTTTATATTTTTATCTTTAAGTAATATACCCTTTTTTAAAGGGTTGGATGTACAATTCCCCGAAGCCTATTTGGGATCCTTATGAGAGCCCATATATCAAGTTAAGCCTGATCTTTAATGTGGTTTCTGCTATAGGCCGATGTAGTGTATACAGCCACAGACATAAAACATACTGTCTATAAAAACAACCGTTTCTGATTCGAGGTGTCATAATAATCCAACATCTCAAATTATCGAAATATATTTTTTATTAACCCAATATTTCCTTTTCCAGAAGGGTCGATATAATGTAAAAGATGATTAATTCGTTGATTTAATTTTTACAAAAATCATGTTTTTATAACATTCAATTGGTATATTATTTCACCTTATTTTTACTTAATACTGAGTAATTAAAAAAATACTTAACGAATCATCCTGAACACAATGCAGCAATTTATGATTCCACAAAACTTAAATGGTGGGTTTTATATTTCCTGGGAATACATATTAATAAACGATAATTTCAATAATGATTTGGTAAATTTAATGAGTTTAAATATGTAATAAATAATAATTAACTATAAATTAGACTTAATTCTAGTTCCAAATGGTTATAAAATTATGTTCAAAATTAATATATATTAAAAATTAAATCTTCTCTTATATATTTAAACATTTATAGAACTACAATTTAAATTTTAAATAACATTACCATATATTTATATAATCAAATGATTCGATATTTTAGAAAATTGACTCTTTATTACCCACTTTTAGGAAGATTGTTAGTAAAATAGTAGATTGTTGAGAAAAAATAAATAAGGTCCTGATAAATTACTTTTTGATCAACGTGTTTGTACCTAATATGATTTTCACTTCAATTTTTTTATATATTTATTCGTTTTTAAGTTTCTTCACTTTTTTTACATTCACATAAGAATTAGTATATCTAATTGTAATTTTATAAAAATACTATCTACCTGTATCTGGTGCAAAGAAAACTAATGTTTAACGAGTTTTAAAGTTTTAAATATATGATCATATTGAGGTATATATAATACTTTGATATATATACTGTACTATATTATTGTGGAAAGATAACAAATTTATATTTTATTCAAACGCTGACCCTATTTAACTAGATGTTCTGGTCAACTGTTAATAATATACGAGTCAGTATTTAAGTTGGGGTAACATGCAGGCTTTTACCATAATAGTTTAGTTGTTAGAAATAAACGGTTATTTAATGCAATACACATTTGCTCTAAAGAAATAATACATTGTGTGTTATTATAAAACTAACAATTTTACCTAATGTTGCATCTATGTAAACCGCTTAGTAATGCATTTTATAATTGGATGATGGTCATAGGTGACTTGAATTATCTTTTATATTGAACGGTATATAAAGCGCTATATTTAAGGGGAGAGGTTGGAATAGAAAATTAATCTAAATATTTTTTTATAGTTTTATAAGGACATTAATTTTGTTTTAGGTCAAAATAAATTAAATATGGTTTCAGTATATACGTTTAATTTGAATCTATACACATTCTTATCCAAATAGCTATCGACTATTTTTAATTCGCATAGTGGCGTAAAAACAAAAACCTTAATGAAAATCTTGTTGTTAAAATAATTTTACGATGCCCATTATAAATTTAAAATAACTACATATGATTTATGTCAGAAGAGGTTTGAATATAATACTATAACTATAATTATTACTATTATTAATATTATTATTACTATTATTGTTTTAGAAAATGTATTTGGACTATATTTAGCATATATCATTTATCTGACTGATTATATAATAACACATTTTACAAAATAATATAATTATAAAATGGACACAACACCCACTCCCTAACAAATTAGATGATTATTTTAAAAACCAATTAACATATCTTCACTCTCTACATTATTGTAGGTATTGTATTATTGGTAAATTATTCTTGGCCTCTTCTCGAATCCAATCAATTACTCTTTAATGCATGAAGATTTTATAAAGTTCATCATTGTTAGCTTATTTCCAATGAAAGTTGCGACAATTTCTTTTATCTATAGCTATACGGTATTAAAGAATAACCATAAAATATTTTTGAAGTAATTGAACCACACATGGCTTTAGGAAAAATTGTTTACTAATTCCATTTTACTGGAAGTTTTTTACACACCGTAATTGATCAAATACTTTACTTTTAATTGATGAATCACCTATAGAAAGATTTTAAGTAACTTATTAAATATACAGCTGATGATAATGATAATGATGTGAACAAAGGGATTATTTAGGTTAGGAAATGATAGCCCACCTATGAATGGTGTAAAACGAGCTATTTAAAAGTTAATAAACCATCAGAGAATATAGATGATTTTCCCTGTAAAAAATAAATATATGCTATATTATTATTATTATTTATTGCCGCGTCTTACTACTAACCCTTCGGGTTATACGCAAATCTATGGTATAGTTCAGGAAAAAATAAACTATTTAGTTAACAATATTAATGTTGGGTATTAAAAAACAAAGCATAATCTAATGTATCTCGTGCTATAATTCTACTTATTAACTCTTATTTATGAAGATTTAAGCAAAATGATTTTAAATGTTATATTTGCTTGTTAATACAACTGTCACAATATAATTTTAAATTAGTTTGTATGATATAAGCTCCTGTAATATATGGACAAATCCGGTTGTATTGATTATGTATTTATATTACCATGTCTTACTGCCCATTCATGTCATAGGCTTATGTTAATAACACGCTGATGGTTTTAGAGATTAGGAAGGTTTGTAATTGATGAATTGTACCAGCATTTGCGTGAAAGTAGAATGGAAAAACCTTTTGAAAACTACCTTTAGGGAACCCGACCGAGATTCGAACCTCGATCTGCCCATAATCAACAGTCTAGTCTACTGCGAAAGAAGCACGTTAGCTACGCGGACATTGAGTGGATTTTTGTATGAAGTGTCTTTTTGTAAATAGAAAGCTGTCTTGTAGAGTTTTTTTACAAGTGACAAATATGTACGAGACCTATTTTATTTATGAAACCTTGTCTTTTTACAATGGTAAAACATTCACTTGTTAATTTAAAATAGTAAACTTTTAGTTTTATGAAATAGGCAAAGATATAACGTAATTTGATTTTTTCTTCCCCCAAGAGTCACTTTGAAATAACTGATGAAGCCAGAGATGATAGTCGAGATTTAAATGGTACATTACACGCATTTTTAATTTTTTTCGTGATTTTTATGCCAGTGTTACGAGAAAGTATCAATAAATTAGATCTTTAGTAAAAGTTATGAAAACTAAAAAGTATTGTTAGAGCCATAAATTAAAATATATTTCCAATAAGTTATAAATAGTCTCCCAATTGGCAATGATTATGTTAACAACTGTCTTAGATTTAATTTAAACAATATTATTTTAAAATTATAATAATCCATTTAATAAATCAGGTACGAAATCTGTCTGGGCACTTGTCTTGTTTCTAGGTATGTCTTCTAAAATCAGAATTTAAATACAATCACCTTTATCAGTTTGAAAAATTAAATTTCATAAATGCACCCAATACTAAAATAGTGGTGACGAATTGGCTCTTACCATGATAAGTACAGCTTAGAAAAACTGCAGCAGCAGTCTTTTTACTTCTAGTCAATACCGACAGGAAAATATACTCGGATAATTTAGGTTACATCATTGTGATATTTTCATTCACATGTGACCGTAGAATTAACTTGGATAGTTTGGGTTGCATCAAGGTGATATTAACAAATACACGCGAGCAGGGAATTTAATTTTTCAAACTAAAAGTAAATAATATTTATCTTTCTTTCCATTACGTGTTACAACTCTTACGTGCCTTACAAATTTATTTATACTAATGTGCTATGGATGAGGAAGATAGAATTAGGGGGAAATGTACCTGTAATTGAATTGGTCACCCTATTGAACATATGAGTTTCAATAACATAAAATTGAGGTTATGTGGTATAGAGCACTATAGGACAGTCAACCTTACAGTTCAACCAAGAAATCAGTCTACTCTCCTGACCTGATGAAGCTGTCTGTGACAGTGAAAGCTTGTACTTAACAATGTGTTTATGTTTTTTAGTGTTATATCTAAATAATTTCTACTCCAGTATCACCAAGGTAAGTGTGCTGGCTATCCCTCCTATTTTAAACCAATAACATAAAATTAAAATTGTTTCTCTAAATTTTTTATTAAATAAAATAATAATTCCAACATAGCTTAGATAAGATACATCCGCATTTACGTGAAGAGGGGATGGAAAAAATATAGTAATATAACCTGGAGGGGAACCATCCCCCACAGTCAATACCCAACCAAGAGTCGATCCTTGACCTCCTCATCCAAAACAGCGAGACAGATTCCTTGGCCCATTTACTGGTATGTTCCTGAATTCATGTAAAAAGTTTGATTCACACGCTTGGCTCCAAATTGAGGACAGAATTTGCTTTGGAGTGTCATAAAAATTCATAAACTAGCAGAAATATGATATATGGACCCATGATGCTTTGCAAAACAAGTAGAAACAGATGAATAAACCCTCTATCATCGATGTGGTAACTGCAGGCCTTATGGAGAAAAACTTTAGCTTCGCTCTCTCTCAGTTAACTGTTGTTAAATCTCCTCGCTCTCAGTTTTGTCTGAAGGGGGTTTTATGTGGTAAGAAGGAATTACTGGCAAAGTCGACTAACAAGCGTTGATATACTTTGTTTATATTTGAGGTCATATTGACCACACGAAAACTAGAGAGTGTGTGTGATTATTATTGTTATTATTATTTTTAACACCGCGTCTTACTACCTGTTCGGGTTATACGCACTTACACTCATGTGTAATGGTAGGGTGATAGTTAGATGAAAATGGAGTACCTAGAGTTTAACGAGGGATCCGAACCACGGTGAAGGAATGGCATTACACACATTCCCAAGCTGTTATTAATACACGTCTTGTCAGAGGTGAAGGAAGGGCTTGGTACTTAGATAAATCTGTGCCGGGATCAAGGATTGAACCCCGAACCCCAGCATAGAAGTCCGACACCTTACCCCTAGAGTATCAGTTCACTAAATATGTTTATTAATAGTAACCATGTGATTCCATCAACGATAATATCCAGTGTAGTTATAGATCGATATAATTATATATAACGGTCCAGCGTCCAAATCAGTGCTTGGCTTCACCAGGGAGAGATATGTTACTGTAACTCGCCAGGTTTTATCTGGTGGCAGCACCCCCCTCCCCTCCCAGTGGTCTTATACCCTAGATGACGTCACCAGACTGTTGCAATATCTCCCCATTGGATATTTTGTACCGTTTGGATTTTTGTTTGAATCCATGAGAGAATATTGCACTTCGTTTCAGTAGGAAGTGCTATCTGATTCTATCGGACAGATCACCCATTTTATTGTTGGTTGGTGGTGTTTATTTGTTGGCGTTGGTCTCTTTTTATTTTGATTCAAATACCTGAGATATTTGGTGTGAACTCTTCGTTAGAAGAGTTAGTTAAGGTCTTCTTCCACCTGGTCCACTCATCGGGATCTGATCACTGGGTATATGATAGCTACATATCACCCTATACAATTTAATTCTATCAGCTTCCTTGGCCACGTGTTCTAACGCGCTAGTCTCGCGGTATACTAGACTACTGAGGATAATTTTCTAACATATATTTCTAATATCCCTAAATGCAAATGTGGGTACACTTTGTTTATATAACTTCCTTAACCCTTAAAGCTATTAGTGATATTAGTACATTAGTGTATTACCCGATCGGATAGTAAAGTGCGGTGCTTAAAAAACAACAAAAAAGTATGTCCAATCCATTATATTCGCCTTACCTTCAACTCACTGATAACTGAATGGTTTTGGTGTAATTATTCTCTTAATTGTGTGTTTCTTCTGAAACTTCACTCATCATTTTCTTTCAAAACATTATATAGGATTTATGGAAATTCGTTTTAAAATTTGATCAAATTGCGGTATTCCGTTAGTATTGTGGAACAAGTTTCGGATGAATATAATATACCCGCCTTGTAGATCCTTGGTTTGGTTTTGGTTGTGAATTCTTAGGTCACAATATTTTAGAGGGTGAGAAGTGACATAAGACAACTGATAACAGACATATTTTATTTTGGATAAACATATATTTATCATTAGTATGACGAAGAATGTCTTCAAATTAATGTTTTGTTTCGTGAAAATAATCAAAAGAACTACCCACGCATGATTAACCCATAAACTACTTTTCGATTTGTTGGGCTGGAGAGAAAAGGGGGAGGGGGCGCTAATTCCTACATGGTGTTACATGGGGAGGCTGGGGTGCATCAAAGTGTTACGTAACACAGATTTTATTCTTAAACTATAACGCTGAAAAGATAAAATTATTTTTAATGTTTTCACCTTAAATAAATAAACTTATTGATAATTTCCAATTATCTACGGCATTGACAATGGAAGTTTAGCCATTACATTTTACTTATCGATATTTCGAATTCTCTTAGATGGCATTTTCTACCCGAGACAAATGAACACCAAGCCGATGTGAGGAGTACATATTATTATATACTTTTGTAAACAATAATACATTCCGTGTGTTCTACTAATTCTTGAAAAGCATTATATTCAAAACTGTTCTTTGAACGATACAATATTTTAAATAGCTATTAACCTTAAAAGTACTTTTATGTATTGGCAATTTTCCATAAATACTATTAATAATAGTGCGTATAGCCCGAACTGGTAGTAAGACGCGGTGCTAATAATAATAATAATAATAATACTATTAATAATAATACCCTGTGTAAATAACTTATATTCAGGATTTAAACTTAATTCTTGGTTATGTTATATCTGAGTTCCTCTTTTATTATCACAAAAATTTCCTTATGAAATAATAACATTCATTCTCAATGTAGAAAGTTACGTAAAACAGGTTAAGGGGGAGAAGAGTGTAGTGAAATAAAATCTCATTTGGTAACCATTCTAATAAAAAAAGTCACCCTTCGAATTTTAAATTCATGAATACTCTCAAAATATGAAACTCAAAGCATCCATATGTTTTAGGAAATCTTCTCACATTTGCGTGACAGCTAAATATATTTATTTTTTGTTTTCAACTATGTTTCTACGCTTGCAGTTAACTCCACCCCTATTGCAAACACTTGTCAAACATGTCTGAAATACATGTGTTGTCTCTATTTTTTTAGTTCCATCTAATTCTTTCACTTTTCGAAGGATATACCAAGGTGTAACTTTAAAAAAACATGGATAATTCAGGAACAGCACATTTAGTTTATTAATTATCAATGTTTCAATAAGTAGTATACAAATATTCGTTGTTATACCTTGATAAGTTTTCATACTATTTCACGCAATAGTCGTTTTTAGCTCTATCTTTAGGAGTGAATACCACCCTTAATATTTAAGATGGGCCCTAGGTTGCTGATGTGAATTATTCTATTTTCACCCAAGGAATAGCCTGCCAAAGTTTGAAGGAGTGTTTTAGATACACGTTGTATATAGAAAGTAAGAACCCAGCCTTTGCTAACATTAATAAACCGGAGCACAACATGACTCCAACATCTGAGAGTCCCCTACCCTCACCACTTTCATAATAACCACATTATAAAGTAGAACACAACAAACAGAGGTTTCATCATCATCATCATCATCATCATCATCATCATCATCATCCCACAAAGCACACTAAAAGTGGCTTCAACAATGAGGGTCATCACCAGAGAAACATATCGTTTTAAATATCAAGATCAATATCTACATCAGTGGTCCCTCAGACCCTTGGCAAGGCCACTTTCAAGTTTCGAAGGAACTTAGGGGGCTGCATGTATTTCTTAAGAATAAATATCAACTTTACAAAGTTACACCAATAGATTTGCACTTGAGTGGGATATTATTTCTAACTATCGGTAAAGAGTAAAAACAAATTATTCATCAGTTACTTTTATTTATATAACTTTGTATCACTGAAATAATTCACTTACACTTTAAAAGAAGAAAAAATACCAGCTAGACACTGTGAAGAAAAGATTATATTTTATTACCAGATATTTGTGCCCATATTTCTTTCACTAGCTTGTCGATATTTGGAATGGCGTCCTTTGAATTTGCCCCTTTTTAAATTGAGCCTAAGTGAGTGTCACTTAACCTATTACTTTCAAGAGATATTACTTGATACATTTGTGTTGTCAGTATTGTAAGACAATGGATACTTTATTGTATTTAAAATATTTTCTATGTCTTTGAAACATACAAACCACATGTCGAAATCTTCTTGGATACGTATACAGTACGTTGGGGGAAGACATTTGAACCTTTTCCTTATTCCTTTTGACGTAACAATAGGCATGCTTAATACTGCTGCACTCATCGCAAATAAACTTGCTATTTATAAAGAGGATGACTTTGCAAAACATTACTATGTTTAAATCATATTAAAATATACTTGTAAAAAGGGAATTTATTATTATATTTTGTATTCAATTATGCGGGCTGCAAAAGAGTTGGTTCTGAGCCGCCTCCGGCCCACGGGCTGCGAGTTTGGGACCACTTATATACATGATGTTAGATGGGCATAGGAGGATAGGGAGGATAACTAGGTAAGAAAAAAGCGTTATATGGCTTATTGTTGGCCGCTTACATTTAATATTTGGATGGACATCTTGAGGTTTTGCAAATCTATCTTTCAAGTAGTACTTTGTATTATCACCTCACCAGAGGTGCGCCACTATAGCTATGACAGTCACCCCACCAACCTCTTTCCCCTCGCCTACACTTTCCACCCTTTCAGATAGACTCACTCCCCCCGAACCGCTAATACTTTCAACTTTGTTGATTACTACTCAACAAAAGACAATCTATCATCAATGTAGTCTACTCTCCAAAAAGAGGTGCCGAGCTTAGAGTCGCAATCTCGATGTTTTAAAAGAATTTCGTCCCAGGTCAAACGAAAAAGGCTCGAACTAATGTTTTAGTATAATTTTTCTGAGTTATCCTAGGAAAACATTATTTACAGTAAATTGTGACTTTTTACTCGGTTTATCTATTACCGTAGAAAGATTTTATATTATATATATTTTATTCCCTTAATTTAAAATAAATGTAGTTATTTTCAGTGATATAGTTTTTTCAGTCGCTACTTACTCTAATTAATTATTTAAATACGTGGTATAAAGATGGAAGACTTGCAATAAGTCCATCACCATTTGTTTGTACCAAAGATAGAAAAAATTAAGTGAAAACCACATTTTGTTATAGGTGATAAACTGTTAAATAAATTGGAGCTATCTTAAAAAAATTAATGAATCAGAATAAGGTGGCCAAAAGTGGCAAAAAATTGCCTTTTTAAAATTTTATTTCAATGAAATACAATCTTTACACACTGTACGTCTATTTAACTTTACAAATGCGTTTAACACTTTGCATCATGGCGCAGTCTGCACCAAGTCCCATTACTTTGGGGGTTTCATTATTGGTTGTTTGTGGTTTCACCAACATCAACCATTGTAGCCCCAGGGGTGCACATACATACATATAGAGAAGTAAAAAGAAAAAGGATGTAAATAGAAGTAATGCAATTTAATGAAACAACATGATACATGATAAATATTTAGCACGTAATCTCAATAAGAACTGTCTATACAAACTAAGTAAGATTTTAGGTAGCATTGCCTAAGTCTAGGCCAACAAGGGGCGTGAGGCGCCAGAAGGACTAACTCAGACAATTGAGTTACGTTACTGGTCCCTCAATCACAAGGCATGTTGGCTGCGCACGTTTAGTTATGACTTACATAGGGCAAGTTCAAGTCCCGTTACATATGAGCGCCCAGAATACAGACCAAACCCCTTACAAGAGGCTCAACCAATTTACATAGGTATATTTAAACCTACGGGCCATGCCCGGTCGGGAACACGTCCCACAGTTTGATCACCCAACGGGCGGTCAATATCACAACACATACATAAGTAACTAATGACAGCTCCAGCCGCGCCAGAGGGGCAGAAACGGCTCATACGCTGTATACTCCAAAGGGGAGTAGTACTGCTTAGTAACAAAGATAAAACCGCGGGCCAATCTTGAGAAGCATGAACGGCCCACAGGTTACCCACTTAACACAAGTGCGTGGGATTGACAAAAGTACCTAACTAGGTATAGATCCCAGGCCTCCATATAACTTGAACCATCTCTTTCCCTGGCAAGCTACCTTTGAGTTACATCAGTGTCTCGATATTGACACGGTTTATTACCTAATCCTAACAAGTAAGTTACCCTATTCATCTGGCCATAAAATAAGCTAATCCTAATCCTAATCTCTATACATCTACAACATCTAACTGTACATCTTTAACTCCTAACTTGAAGTTTACGTGATACATTCTTAACTCCTAACTTGTAGTTTACGTGATACAGTCTTAACTCCTGACTTGAAGTTTACGTGATACAGTCTTAACTCCTGACTTGAAGTTTACTTGATACAGTCTTAACTCCTGACTTGAAGTTTACGTGATGCATTCTGTCGTACAATAGGCTACTTTAGTAATTTGTTCCTGTCTCGTGGATCCATCTCCCCGAACTGTAATCCTACGTTGATCCAATGAATTAGCCGACGTGACGGGAGTGCGCTGTAATCCAACTGCGCTGATGGTGTCCAGCAGGATTCTATATTTCTTCCAAGTGGCCCAGCGAATATATAGTATGAGAACCCCACGTGATGGGGTGAAGAGAAGGGGAAAAGATCCTTTTTATTCTGGAACATTGACTCGCGTCGGCCAACATCGTTCGCGGCGCTTTCAGTTGACTGTAGTTCGTTGTCCGGCGCGGAGTTCTTGCCGGAGGTCACGCCCAGCCAGTTCTCTCGATGTTGTTGTTTTCAGCGGGGCATCAGACTCGACGGAAGAGTTGGTGAAGTAGGTATGTAAACAAACACACGAATGTTATGGGCGTAGCATTCAACACTATTATTTCATTTGTTAACTCTTGACGACTTGTTTGTAACACAAAAATATTCGTGTTTTACATTTGAACGGGGCTAAGCCAGATTAGCCCGTTACAACTTTTTCGAACATCATACTAACTAGAACATGGTTTTCTATGATATAGAAACAAATCTTTATAAAATATAATTCAAACCATGTTTACAAATAAAATCATTAATTCTTTTATAAATCTATGATTATAATAATTTATCCAGAACTAAGCGTTATCTTTATTTTTTATTGTTACGTTCAGCACACAGTTTTTTAACGGCTTAATCTGATTGGGTAGAAATGAGGAAGGTAGCTAAGAGGAAGTGAACTCGCATTTGCGTGGAGTGAAGATGGTAAAAACAAAGTGATAAATCACTTGAGGAAACCCGTCTTCCCTTCACGTGGTCGAGAATCAAACCTCAACCTCCCCGTCATTGGTGATCAAGCCAACCAGTCTATCTCTAGAGCACCGCTTCGGTGCTTTGTAAACAAATATTTACTTTCTCGTGACAACTCGGAGAGAAAGTATTGTGATCGTCAAAAAATTCGAACTCAAGATTTTGGTAAATGTTAACGTTTCATTGTCCTCTGAAACAAACAAAGTTGTTTTCGCGATGCCGTCTGTCTGTTTGTATCTTTGGCAAGAGTTAAAACTATTAATTATATATGCTTACAGATTGATATCTGGGGTTTTCATAATGTCCATCCCTGGAAGTTTTTGAAATAAAATGTGTAACCCTAGATTTTAGGGTAGTTTATTGAAGGGCAAAAAAGAATGAATAGATTTTTATTAAAACTCATCATAACAAGCTTAAATTAATTTGATATCTGAACATTGTTTATCATTATAAACAAGATGTAAATTCTAATTTTCTCATGAATATAACTTTGAGGGTACCTTACACGAGGGAAGCTTTCCAATGTTCATCATTTCCCACAACTATTTGAAATAATAACTTATCGTTGTAAAGTTTTAGTACTATTAAGGTTAAAAAACATAAAAAATATATCTTTAAAAAAGTTCTGAGCTATAAACAAATATAGACTATATACTGTTTGTTTCTCTTTTCGCTATTTTCCTGTGACAGTGTTCCTAGTTCCTAATGCCAGGGAGTATCATTGTATATAATAGCAGTTATAATATTTGGTGTAGTGTCTCTATCACAAAGTATAGACCTATTATTTCGCTTCACAAATCTTAATAATTTTTAGTAAATGTCTATTTTTAAGATAAAAGCGGAAGAAATTCTTTGCGGTGCACAGTGATATTTATTTTTTATAACAAAAATGCAAAATTGCTTTAACCTTTATGTGAATTGGTTTGTGGACCTATTTTTCCAAGGCCCTTTTATTATTATTATTATTATTATTATTATTGAATTTTACCCACGTATTGACACAAGTAATATGTTTAAGATTCCTTTACTCATTTTAATAGGCCTACGCACAACATTATCCATAATTTCCAAGCCCCTTTTTTAACAACCTGTATATTCGTGTGTGTATGTGAGTGTAATTTCTTTTAAAATAAAATAATTTGTTGACAATTTTCAAGGGACAGAAATAATATTTTTGACACACATGGCCCACTCCTCTAAATTAAATTCCTAGATGCACCACTGAATCTTAATATCTTCAAAATTAATTCTGCTATAAGTACAAAAAGATCTTTTTTGTCTATAAAATATAAACAAAGATATTTAGAGAAAGCCTTTATTTTTTATTTATTTAGCACCGCGTCCTACTACCTGTTCGGATTATACACTTGAGTACTCATTAAGCTAATGGGATAGGGATTGGGAAGGTTGAATTTAGAGGAAGTGAGCCCTGATTTGCGTGGAAAACAATTTTTGCAAAGCCACCCCAGCTCACCTTACTTAGATTCGAACTTTGATCTCCCCGTCCCAGGTAGAAAACGACCGAACTTTTTCAACAGTTTAGATATGATTTAATTTTAAAATACCAAATTTTGTTTAAATCATAGTATTATAAATATTCATGGTGTATGATAGAACATTATATCATTCTTTATAACAATAATATACATTCAAAACAATATTCTTTTGTTTAATGTTTGATTTAATTATAATTTAATAAAAATTACGTCTTAATGTAAAACATTAAATTTAACTTGTAATTGTTTTTATTAATATAGTTCATATTAAATTTACCAGTTAAATAGAATAACAAAAACCGCATTTTGTTATGTATAGTTTTTGTGGAAAAGGCTATAAAACTTTATTTTTCTTACATAGTAGGTGTCCATCCGAATCTTAAAGAGTTATTTAAAATTATTTTACAACCATACATGCAAATTTATTCTATAATCCTGCTTTATTTTAGAAGTGTGTGCATTGGTGGTGTCAGTTTGATTTTGTTGAGATTTGATTGGGTTTCCAGAGCTGATGTTGTCTTGTAGTCTTATTGAAGCCACATTACGGAGCCTACAACACCCATGAGGCTGAAATATTGTGATTGGTTTGAAGCTGGTCACGTGATTAATTTTCTGTTCTGCACTTATTTTTTACGGTGAACATGTGAATTCACAGGTAACCCCTCCCTATTCCACCGCAAAAGGGGGTAACTTGTCGTGGTCTTGGTATCCAACAGACGAATGCTACAGATGTGTTCCTCCAAACCCTGGCCTGACACCATGGAGGTCCTGACGGGGCAGAGATAGATGGACGGCAGCGGGCTGTTGGATTATTTCGAACCTTTGTCCGATTGGTTGAAACGGGAGAATATTAGGACCAATGAACCCTTGGACTGGCTGAAAGGTAAGTGTGGCACCAGGTGACTGGTGTTTAGGCCCCCTACAATCACTTGTTCAGAGGAATTGCTTTTTATGAGATGCAACCTCGGTGGTCGAATGGTCGAAGGCAGTGCCTCTCAAACTTTTTGTCACGCGGATCCTCTAACCAGGGCACAACTGATTTGCGGACCCCTTGATGTATGAAAAATGATTTAAAAAATATTAGTTATAAATTTACAGTATATTATATCACACTCACTAACTCCCTCATAATATATTTTAATATAAATATAATTACAATATAAATAAAATAAATGTAGGTATTCTATGCGTATATATTACATGATCACTGATAGTTGATGTGAGAAATGATACTGCCTTTGTGAATTCCGTGGAGGATCTCACTTAACCCACTATGAGAATCTCTGATCTAAGGCAAGGGTTGCAAAATAATGATCTCCCTAAAAAAATTCAGTCGATCGTGTAAAAATTATATACCGTAATTAAAGGTCGATCTTTGAGTCTTTTAAACGTGCAAATTTATCAAATAAACGGAGTAGAAAGGGAGAAATGTTCAAGGCATGGGCATGGGGTGGGGGGCGGGGTCGAACCCCACATACACCTTATCTTTGAAGGTAGCTCCATATAATTTAAAAACTTTTACTGACTGCAGGTATAATACTTTTTTCTAACGAATCCTTCTTAAAAAAGTTCCCTTTCTACGCCCTTATATTAAGTATTGATAGCTAATATTTGAGTGTGACCAACAAACATTGTTTGGTCATAATCAATAATGTTGTGAGAAAATTAAAATTGATTCTACCGAGGTAAGTAAATTAAACACAATAGTAGTAGTACTAGCATTTATCCAACAACACACACAATAAGTTCTAAGTATGGTCGCACACTGCACCAGACTAAACGTCTTTAGATCTAACGTCTTGATAAAATACGTCTTGACGTCAAACTTAACATGTATTTATATGGTAGTGCCGCATATCAAAAATGACTTGGCAAAAGACAGCTGCAGTCACAATTAGTCACGATTAAAGTCTGGTCGCAGGACACTGAATTTATGTTTTCGTCAAAGACATTTACATGCACTCATGCGCGAGATGACTGCAAACCTGCTACCGTACCTTGTGGTTTGTTTTTGTTGTTCTCTTGGCATTTCCCATTTTGAGTAATTATTTAAATTATTTGATGGAATTGGATGCCGAGAAACTTTTGCTATTGGACGAGACACGACCAGAAATGTAAGACTTGACATTAAAGAACCACTACAATAAGGTTGTCATAGACAAGAAGATTTTGAAAAGAAAATGAATACTAGAGGTGAGAAATAATCATTGAATTCCGTCAATTTGATGTTTTTACATGTTTACTTTACTAAGAAATATTGTCTGAATATACATAGTATTAAAATATTCGAATTTACTGCCAAAAACAAAGTTAGCTGGAGGTTTACACACCATCTGCTCGCAACAAGCTGAACTTGTAGTCATCGTACTCTCCGAAAGATACCCGACATGCTGTTACCAACATTTCTGTCTAAATATTTTCTCAACTGTCACTATTCACAACCTGTTACTATCAGTAATCAAACAATACCATTCTGTTCTGCCATGGTATCGAACCAGTAGGAGAGTTTAAGAAGTGAACCAAACTATCGTGAACTTTGTATGCAGCCTTCGAAACCCTTAGTCGATTCACCTCCTGTTCATCACACTCTTCTTCTACATTTAACATTTCTTCTTGCAACTCTGTAGGTTTCCCCTATGATTTTCGGATCAGGTTGTGAAGAAAACAACAGGAAAACGTAGTTAATTTTTCTGTATCTGGTTGCATCAACATCACTCGTTCAAAAATAAGGATTTTTTTTAATCATCATACCAAACGCAAATTCATCCATTCTACGTGCTCTCAAGTGTCGGTAGTGTTAGATTATTTTCTGTGTGGTTAGAAATACCCTTGAAAATTGTTTCATAAAATGTACACTCAAAGCGTATGCTTCATCACAAAGAAAAACGTACGGAAACTCTTCTAATTTAGAATATAATTTCCGTGCTTTTGGCATATTTAATTGATTATCACTGAATAACTTACCAAAATTTGAGGAACTAAAAGCTCCATTGCCACTATATCTACCAAGGTTACAAACATCCACAACTAAAATGTTCCTTTCACCTTCGACAACTGCTTGTAAAACGTTGGAATTAAACTTATTGTAGTTAATATAAGCTTAGCCTGAGTTCCATGAGCTTTCCATCCAAGTGTGTTTCCCATCGATGGCTACACAGCAGTTCGGGAACATCCACAATAAAAATTTCCAGCAAGTTTAATGCATTTTTCTGAAGATGTATCTTTTAAAATGTACAATGTAGATAAAACATCCCATGAAACCCGACAAGTTTCAGATACTGTTGGCACCAATGTGGAAGTTGTATCTAGACATTGAAGGCTTTCACCGGTAGCAATGAATATGAAAATACACAAAAAGAAGTACTGCTACGACAATAAAATATTTTATTGAAATCTGTAAAAGAAATTGCTTTTGATAATTAACTTGAATTTGTTGGCCTTCAGAATCCGTCCATTTGTTTAAATAAGGTAGTCACTGAAAATCCTTGAAAAATAAGTAATCTGTTTGATTTTTTGTGTGTAAATTTATCACCTTATTTTATATTTTGTGTTTTGTATTTTCCAGTTTTAGACTGCAAAACCAAAGGGGTTAACTTAGGAAACTCATATAAGCGATGACTGAGAGAATTAAAGAATACTCCTAGTGGTTCTGCTGTGCCAAAGAAAAAAACTGTGCCTTTCTGACGCTATGAGTTTTCTGCAGAACTTTCTTGGACACCACAAGAGAATGAGCAGTAACATAAACAGTTCTGCTGAAACTGAAGACGACACGTGGAATGAAACTTTGCATTAAGAAAATATACAAGTAACTGACTACGAATCTTTAAGTGAATCTCCTTTTATGGAAATTAATCCAAAGAAAGAAGTTAAGATATATATATCCGAGAATATAGCAGCCCTTATGGTAGAGTTTTTAAAATCTAAGACACAAATTGGAAAGGAAACTGATGATCCAATATTACATTTTTTTTAAAAATTTACTTCCTGACACATAAATTGGATCCCAGATGGCAATGCTGTTTCAAAGCTAAAGTTTTAGACATATTAAACACTCGCGTTGACGAACAAGAAGATTAGATCACATTAAGGCATTCTACGTCTCTCAGTGGAATAACGACTAACGTACATGGTTAAGGAGTTCATACGTCATACAGCCACCAATATCAGCTTCCACTAAAAATTTAGAATTAGGCTATTCGTCTACTCAAAAAGAGCAAATCCGATACACACAAATATGAAATGATCGCCCAGATATACAAAGTGACGAGGCAAATTATTTATAGCATCAAAAACAATAAACTTTATTTTTACGAGTGCCTGGGATTTAATAATAACGTATCACTATTATATAACTATATTTTAGGCTTTATAAATTAAAATACTGTATCGCATAATTAGTTTTACTTATTTCAGTGGTATTACCAGACATTACATTGGCGATATACTATTCCTATATTTGGTGTTTTGCTTTTGAATTCTGTCCCCAATCAATTCCAACAAGTGATCAAACGTTAAAATTCTTAATCGAAAAAAATTTATAAAATTTCGTTTCCAAAACTTATTATCCATTTTTGAAATTACACACACCTCTTTTAGCGTTAATTAGATTCACCGAACAGCCACAATCATGTTTTTCATCTTCTAAGAATATGTACCACAGAATAACATCTATTTCTTCATCGCTTGCCATCTTTACACTGACCAGCCATTCTTGTGATAAAATGTATTTACCAGAGACAAATTGTCTTGTCTTGTCTGATCTGGTGTGCGGTCAACCTAAGAACCCTGGGCTCAAATCCCAGATGGTACGTTGAGTATTTTTCCCGGAAGTAGAACTACTTCAATGGACACCAGGGATTGGTTAACAAGGCTTAAATTAGTATTAAATGTTTTCACTGACTCCATACCCTCATATTTACTATCTACTTTAAACTCACTATCCCCCTCATAATTATGTTACCACCCTCATACTCTCTATCACCTTAACACTCACTACCACCCTCATACAAAATACCACCCTCATACTAACTACTACCCTCACACTCACTACCACCCTCATACTAACTACCACCCTCATACTAACTACTACCATCATACTAACTACTACCCTCACACACATTACCACCCTCATACACACTCACTTCTAACCTCATACTAATTACCACCCTCATACACACTCACTTCCACCCTCATACTCACTATCACCCTGATACCCACTACCACCCACGTACTCAAGTCCCCCTCATACTCACCATCATCTTAATACTTACTATCCCCATCCTCACATTTCATCGGGACATGGAAAGAGCCTCCATGAAAAGGATCTATGATTAGTACATGAGTACTCGACAAGCTTTACACTACTGGGATACGAATGATAGAGCCCTGACGTGAAATATTATTATTATTATTATTATTACCAAGGGTGAGTGGGGGGAACATTCAATCCCTTCTGAAATTAAGCTAGTTTTAATAATATATATGTTTGTATTTTTACTCAATGTACAAGCTTTATTCTACGAGCACCTTAAAACCAGGAACAGGAATTATTTTTTGCTTAAAATTATCAACATATTTGATTAAATATGTTATTACATTTTTTCGTAAAACAATTGTAAAATAATATTGTAAGTATACACTAAACAAGTCATTTGATCTTAAGTTGTTAGCTTAGACATTCTTGGATTACTAAACAAATTAAACTTGATTTCTTTACTGATTAAGCTGCTACTATGAAGAGCAAAATTACTCCTTGGTAAAATATTTCAAAGACAAATTTACTGACCTTTAGATTAAATCTTAAGCTATTTCCGAGTATAAAGCTTAAATAGAATTTTAAAATTGAAGCATAAATTAATAAAGTAACTATTATTTATTTGTAAGACATTAAACTCAAGAGTATTTATGCTTTACAAGGAAGTGAAAATAGACCATTCCCATAATGCATTTTGGGTTGTAATTTTAGACATACTCTGTGATCTCTTTCCACATAGATAATTAAATGTACACTTTAATTAGTTTTAACACTAAAGATTATATAGTGATAAAACTGACAGCAACACCTATTTTCAGCACCAATATTGAAAATAAATTTAATTTTAACTGCTAAAGAAAAGTATTTAGTAATTTTTAGTAATTGGTGATTTCTTAAAACTTAACTTTTAGGCTTTATACTTTTTAGTATCAATATCCGTGTTTAGTAGTCCTTCATGTCCATTTCATTATTGCTGAAATATATAGGCTTACTCTATTATACACACCCAGATAATATATCAAGCAAGTTCAACAAGTGGATTTCAGCAATGCAAATCTCTTACAAGTTGAAATAAAGGCAAGTATGAAACTCATTACTAGGAATCAAAGAATATTATATTTAAAATTATAAAGAAAAATATACCTTAACGGACACCTCTTAATAGTGGATTCATATTTATAAATGACATTCTTATTTTCTCACGCAAAATAGCGTTGACTTTTACGGTTAAACACTCATTTTTTATCTGATCTTTTATGTGTTTGGTATAAAAGTGTGCATGTTATTCTTTGCGAGATTTAGCGCGATAATATAAACTCATTAAAATTAATAGTATTTATAACCATAGCTTGGAGAATGAAACAAACTAGAAAAAAAATAGGATATTAAAAAAGCAATTCATATTATATTTTAATCGTGATTAAAAAAAATAACAGTGACATCCGTAATTGATTTTGTTTGTGATATCAAGGTCATAAGTAAAGTATGGGATTTAATGTAGTAATAACAAACAAAATATGTTGTCATTTAGTTAGAGTAATTTTAAATACATAATTATGCGCTTGTGTTATTGTTAAAAGTGTCATATGGAGAATTTATCGTGTTTATCTCAAATTTTACTTGTAGTATGGGGATAGTTTAATTTAGTTTGTGTAGTATTTAGTAAGTTTTTTTGTCATGAATGTATTGTGAGTGCAACAAATTTTGTAACTACTAATTGGGTAGGCAGAGAATCAAGGAAAAGCACAACGTGAACAGATTATTTCCACCATATAGGAACTTTGAAAAATTTCTCGAAACATTCTCTTCTCGTTTTACTGTGTTCGACTCATTAGTATATCATAAATATGACAATAGAGCAAATTTTTGTCAAGTAAGTTTGTAATGTCGTTTTCATCTGCCGGTATAAATATAATCATGTTAATTAATTGAATTTATTTTTCTTGATTAACTTAAATAAAATAAATATAATACAAAAATCCGAGATACTCAGAGCTTTAATACCGGTTTTTATGTAAATTTAAACGATAATTTCTCTTATACA